>CANXYI011047478.1:0-14462 GCA_948208565.1 Hura crepitans
CACTGGACTTGAATAAGGGATATCATGTTGCCACCTCATTACCCTTTTAAAGCCTTTCTTTAATTATGTACATTAACACTTATTATCATGCATAAGGGTTTATTTTAACCAATCAATTACGGGTCATGTCTTGACAAAAATTCGATAGCATAACGGTTGTCTAGGTGAAAAACCAAAAATTTTTAAACCTGCAAAAAACACTTCTATCAATATTCCCTATAACAACTTATTCTAAATACGACTGGGTACTAAAGAAAGTGTTATGTTCTAACTTATACCTAAGATCTATAGGGTTGTAGTTTACTTCACTGAGCCTAATTCTTAGGATAGACTTAGTTTAGTTATACATATAAGGCTACTATTTTTGAAAAGTTAGTAACTCAAGAAAAAATTCCAATAGCATAACAGTAGTCCAGAGGCCCTAGCAAAAATTTAGCTTGTAGAAAAACACTTCTATGCCCTATAACAATCCTTTGACAATCACTTAGCAACTACAACAACATCAAATTTGAAACACCTACACCTTATCACCATAACAATGACTTTATTGCTCTTTGTGATGACTTAAAAACACAACTATAACTTCCTATGTAGGAATGAGTTGTATATGGGTTCCCTTGACTTACCCGACAATCACATTATGTATAGGCATGCAGTTAACTAGACCTTGATCACTTATACATGTATACACTTAAGAATTAAGATATACACATACCAACTCTAGAGAATGTGTCTTTTATCATACATTAGTACTAATATGTCATACTATACAAATACACTTACATAATGAGAAATAATTTATTATGCTACTTACTACCCGTGTAGTTTTAACAGTCTTGATTACATCAATGATCATTAATTTCCAGCTAGGTCTAGGTGTTTTGAGATTTTAGCAAGACTATATGGCTCGGGGTGTCCACCCTCAATAGTCTCCCATAACTGCATGTAAGACAAAAGCAATGTTAATAATCTATCTTGAGGAAGGACAGACATAATTACCTTCCTAAATTATCTTAGTTATAGTTCGAACACACTCTTTAGCACGTAATGAAATAATGATCTAATCATACTTAAATATCATAAGCACTATTTACTGATAGCTTTGGAGGTGTCGCTATTAGTATGATTTCTGTCCTCTGTCATAACTTGTCAAGTATACTCAAGATAAATACATGTTAATTATATGCATATAAAAGTCCTATTTTGGCTTGAAATCATGTATTTCTTACATATCATGCACATTTCATGTACTGATGACAACCATATGTTAGGCTATTATTACTAGTCAACTATTACTTCCCACTAAAAGAACCTC
Organism: Hura crepitans; assembly: GCA_948208565.1. Taxonomy (NCBI): domain Eukaryota; kingdom Viridiplantae; phylum Streptophyta; class Magnoliopsida; order Malpighiales; family Euphorbiaceae; genus Hura; species Hura crepitans. Next base: position 1,316 of record CANXYI011047478.1, read on the forward strand.
ATATGAATAATTAAAGTTTAATGTTACATGTACATCTATATGATACTAAGATTTGTGAATTGTGTAACTATAATCTTAATAACTTAAGCCTATTCTATGTCATGGCATACTTCATGATTCATCATATATCTATGTCATACTATAACCTATAATTCTTGCAACTATAACTCTAATGGCTTATGCACACGTCATGTCATAACATGGTTCTAGTTTAATTTATTTTCTATCTGATATTAATATTTCTTAAATTTAGCAAATTACATAAATAGAGCCTTTAGTAACTCACTCCTAGAATGACCCTGAAGAAGGGTAAATGGGGCTAAAAAACTGTAAGCTAAAAATTGGTGACAAGGATAGGCTCGTCCATTACCTTGTCACCTCTGTGCTATAAGTTGAAAAATATCTATAAGAGGAAAGTATCAGTGGCCTTGACCACTATCAATTGTAAATAGCTTATATGGAACTCATGCTGAGCTATAACTACCATAGATCTACATAAAATCCCTCTTTGGCATGCCAAAGCTACCCTAACCTAGATTTTATAAGGTTTACCATAGGCTCTTATATAATATTTTTATGTTCATTGCCTTGTTATTTTAATTTGTATATGTTTTCATGCACATGAAAGTTCTATTTACTGTTGTATTCTCTTATTGTTGCCTTTTAACAACATTGTAACACCTGTAAATCGAGGCTATATGAATAGTACTTTTAAGACTCAGATAAGGTTCCTGAAGTGCCGGCCCACCTTTATGAGGCCCAAAGTAGGGTGCACTGGATGTGAAACTTTAAGGGCTATAAAATGATGAAAAAGACTTAATTTAAAGATTTAGCAGAACTAATAAATTATTTTAGGCTGTAATCAAGTGGGCTATAGTCTCAACTGGAGTTTGGCTAGAAGTGACCCAAGATATACTTAGATAGACCTGAAAATACCATACCCTGAAGGTTAAAAATTACAATTAGGCCAACGAAGAAGGAATTTTAATTTTTTGAGGTCGTTTGGGGGGTTTTTCAAAATTTTCGATAAAAAATAGATATTTTGAGAATTTTGCTAGTCTATCTCCTGAAGGAATTTTACCGTAAAATTTTATAATGCTCTTAAATGAGGGTATTAGAGGATTTTTAAAATAAACATAATGATTTTTGGAGGTCCAAGTGAAATTTTAAAATTTCCTAAAATTCTATAGAAAAATCGAGATTCCCGAGAATTTAGTTCACTTACTTCATGAAGGAATTTTGCCACAAAATTTTATGAGCCTCTAATTGGGCCTAATTAAGGATTTTAGGAATAAGTGGCACAATTTTTTGACATCTAAGTGATTTTTAAAAATTCCCCAAAGTTTTTGCTTTAATTTTTTGAAAAATAGAGTTTTGGGGCGCTCGAGTGCCACATGTGATGACTTGAGGCAACCCAACACTTCCACTAGTAGCTATGACATGTGCCCACCTATCTTAAGTGACACCTATAGCCTCCCCCACTTTCTCTCCTTTCTTTCCTTTTCCTTGGCTATCCACATTATTCCATCTTCTTCACCACACTTCTATGGCTATTCTAGCCTAAATCTTTATTCCAAGGCCACTAAAAACCTCAAATATATGGCAACAATTATATCTTAAAGATTCTAGTCACCACAAGTAAGCAAATAATTCAAGGAAAATTTAAGAATTGATCAAGTGCACAATAAGAGGTGCTTGGGGACCAACCTTGTCTGTAAGCACTCTTCCTCTCTTTTTACTTTATTTTCTAGAGGATTACATCCTTCTAAGACTTCTTACCATTATAGAATTTTAATTAGGGCTTTGTGGAATTTTTGGTGATTTTCCTAAGCTATGTTCGTGACTATGGAGGCCAAAAGGATGAGAGAGTGTAATAAGGGAATGGATAAGTAAAAGGGGTAGGAAAAGCCTTGCCACTCTATAAGGTAAGTGAATTTAAAATATTTGAAGTTTGCCACTTAAATTTCTAGTGTGCTTGCTAAGTATTTGGGTACGAGAAGTAAGGGATTTGTTATGTATGGTATGGAAATCTTGGTATGAGTTGGTGTTATGTTGGAGGGCATGTTTGTGTGATAATTAGTGTGTGAAATTATGGAAAATACATACATGTATAGTGATTACTAAATAAAGCTGAGAGTTACATAGTGTGTGGGTTCACGTACAAGTGTGAATTAGGAGGAGGGATTGTGTGTATGCCATGAATTTACATGATTTTGGTGCATGGGTAATGTAAAAGGGTATGTTTATATGGGATGCCATGCATGACCGTGAGGTATATTGGGTGCCTTAGCTTCGAAGGCAAGGATAAAGTCATGTGTGTGTAGGAGTGCAGTTTATGGTATGAATATTACACCTATGATGTGTAGATCATAATGAAAATAGGGTATTGATATAGGGGAGTATGTATACGTGGTGAATTTAGTGAAATAATGCATGTGCAAGTGTGTAGCATGTATGGCCGAAGCATATGTTAGTGGTGCAATGGCATATAATGTGTGATATGGGTTACATGCATGTATATTTATATTAGAATAATAATAATATATCGCTAGTGTGTGTGATAACTTATGGGTGAAGGCATGGACATGAGAGTAATATCTGTATGGCCGAGAGATGCCTTAAAGTATAAGGCATGTCTTTAATGATAAATGGTGTGTGTAATAAGTAAATGAATGATATGTATGGATATTATGGCAAAATAAATCTTGTAGGTACATGATCATAAGTTTACCGAGAGGGTAAGTATTTTAGCATATGTGTATGAGATAAAATATGTGTACATAATATATGTGTATGTATATATACTTATAATATGCCATGGTGTTTGTATGTGTAAGTAAGTGTGAGCAAAAGTATGTTTATGATTATTATCCACTTGTGGCCGAAAGCTATACAAAGCTAAAATAGTATGGGATTGAAGTATGACTTGGCATGTACATATGTATGGTGTAGCATGAATTTTGTAAGGTATGTATGGCAGGGCCTAGATGAAGATGCATGATTAATAAGGCATGAAATAAATGTAAAATGGGATACCTTTTAAGGTTAGAAAAGGGTTGAAAAATGAAATTGAATTTGGCTTGTAATAACTTGATAAAATTGACTTGTAAGTGGACTAAAATATGCATATAAAAAGTACCTTAAATTGGTCAAACTTGTAAGGTTTATATGATATGGAATGGCAGCCACTTTTATGGCACTTTGTTATATACATTTGGGATTGGCTTTAGGCCTATGAAAATGTGTGATAGTCAGTGCAATTGGCACTAAAAAAAGGACTAGAAAAAGATTTAAAATGAACCTAAAATGGCCACTGCAAAATAGAAAATTAACCTATAACTGTCCCATTAAAAATGATTTTGGGACCCTATTGAAAATAACTACTTAGCATGTGAATAATTGGGCCAAAATAATAGGCTAGATTGGATTTAATATGCATTTAATTATGTGTTAAAATAATTCAAAAAATTGACCCGTAATTGTCCGCTAGGGCTAAAAATGACCCGCAATTGTCCAAGTCAAAATTTGATTGTCAAATAAGAATTGCAACTGTCTATTTTTAGACTTAAAATATTATAAAAAGATGATTAGTAAAGAAATAAACTTCAAATAAATTCAAATGGCACATTAGTTAGACACCCATTAGACGGGTTGAATGGTCAACTTAGGGTTTAGCAACTGCTAGACTGTCTGTTTATCAGACTGGGACGGTACAGCGGTTGAGGTTCATAATTGAGCCATTGCACTAGTTTATAAGGTAGGCCACTATTTTGCTAGCATTATTAACTATATATCAGACAATGCCGATGCAGTGGCGAAGGTCTCCAGAGGGGCCACTGCACTAGTCTGCTAGGTAAACCCATATGAATAGTTCGAGTTAATGTATATTTGCTAGATTTGGCAGGTCCATAGATTGATCTCTACTTTTCACTGTGTGACTTAGGATGTTCCTATAAACTAATCCCTATTACCAGACAAGGCTGGTGTAGCAGTCAGTGGGTCTAAAATGTGGGCCACTACACACTTTTTTAATTCTTTCTTAGTCCAATGTCTGTAAGTGTCATCTATCTAGTAAAGCTTATGAAAGGAAACTAAACTAAGATAAAATACAAGTTTAGAATAAGTACTAATAATTTCTAATGATAAATTTAATAAATGAGACCTAGTGGCATTTTGGTAATTTTGAAGTAATTATGGCATATCATCTGAATGGCATTAGTCACCTGGCATGTTACTCACACACTACACTTAGACTATTATTTTATGCTTACTTATGTGTGCTAATGCATGTGGCATGTTTTAAATGGTTTAAATTCACTACTGAGTTTTATACTCAGCGTACCCATGTTGTGGTGTGCAGGTAGCAAGGATGAACAAGCTAGCCTCAGTGACCATGCAGTATAGCCACACAAGCGTTGAAAGGTAATAGAGTTATTTTTCTTTGTAGTAGTAGCACTCATGTAAAATTCTATAGGTATGGGTTGGCATGCTTAGGAGTTGCTATATTTGTATATTAAACGTGGACATGCTGTATATAAACAAGTGTTTATTTGTTTGAGGTTGCTTGTGATTTTGATAACTGTGGGCCTCAGGCCTTAAGTGTGTGATTTTGATATATCAAATGTGTGCTAATGATTGACTAAGGGACCAGAAGGGTCTAGATCGAGGTTGAATGGATTGTTTAGCCATATAAGTGTTTTTCACAAGTGAAAGAAATTTTGGTCTGTCACTTAGGAAGCCATCGTGTTGCCCACTTTTCTAGAACTTGAAAAGTGTTTGTAGATGAGTTTTTTGAGTCTGTCAAACCATGTAAAGATATGGTTAAGGGTTAGACTAGAAATCTAAGTAATGCCTGATAGAGTTCTAGAACAGTGTAGAAGTGTTAAGGATTTTACCCTTGGAGTAATTCTAGGAGGGGTGACCTGGCAGGAAGTGCATCGCCTGTCGGGTTTCTTTGGGAATATGGTAGGGGTTGTCATAAACATTATGCTTATAGTCCAGTATTCATGAGTTACATGTAACTTGCCATACTGTAAATAACTGCCATTTACATAAAAGCTACTAATTCCTTAAGATCTTAGTCTTATAAAACTAGATTTTTGCCTTTTTATGTTTGTGTTACTGATACACTATCTATATCTTATACTTTATGTGTTTCTAATGCACTATCTGTGTCTTATGCATTGTGTCTTTTTGGAATAGCTCTATTCACTTATTATTAGCTCATAGCATGTGACACCCTTGACCTGATCTGGTTATCAGACTTGAATAAGGAATGTGCACACAAATGTGTTACCGAACTCATATCATGTTATCCCTTTATAAAACGTGATTAAATCATTCTTAACAAAATATTTATCTTATAAAATATAGGTTTACAGAAATTTTTCAAAAACTAGTCACATTCCACATTTGGAAATCCTCATGTTGAAAATACGATAGTATAATGACTGTACCAGGACACTATCCTAAATGTGAAAAGTAACCTATAAAATAAAAAGTACTTCTATAAACTTTTCCTCATTATACATATCTCTTGTGATCCTTCTAATCACCCCAAATCCATCAGCAACAAAATAGCTCAATCATATATTAATTACATTAGCATGCAAGTAATACAAATAAAAAATTAACTTTAAAATAGGTTATAGACTTTTGAAATCCAAAAGTTTACATTTCATCTAGTTTAGGCCCTATTCCCAAAATTACACCCATTTGAGTGCTATCTATCTATACGTCATAAAATTTAGATACAAATTATACCACAAGAATCTTCCTCTATTGGAAACTTGATGATCCGAGGTTTTCTGCTAAAATTGTCACCTTAGCTATGCATTGCAAAAACAAATGATGCGCCAAGTAATAGATTAGTGGTGTAATAGATATAACTTGTGTAAATATGCCAATTATCATCATACATTAATATGAAAATATGAACATTCACATTTTCACATGATAAGCGACGTTAAACATAACATGTATAGAGTACTATCATAACATGTGTATGCGCCCCTTACCCGATTTAATTGACGGACTTACGAACTTATGTAAAAAGTGTCACATAACCTTTACATGCAAAACTACTTATTTGTCACTAAAACTTGCAAGTTCATCTTATAGTCAAATAAATGTATAAAACTATAGATAATAAACCATAAATTGATAACTAACAGTTTAAAACCTTTATAACTTTCGTGCCAAAAATTCGACAGCATAACGGCTATCCAGGGTACTTTTCAAAAAATTTAAAACCTATAAAAACACTTCATATATATATTAGGACCCAACCTTATACCTCCATGATCCTTTTGATAACCACAATTCATAATCAACTTACCGCCAAAGTCGTTCATATCAAACTACATTAGTTCACACATTCTCAATACATTTACATGATAATCTAAGCAAATACATCATTACATAACCTTAATCAACCCCATACATAAACTACATTATGTCCTTGAGGAAATAAATACAAAACATAAAACTATACATGTAATACTAATCATTTATACACTATTCTTTGCTTCTCTAGGTTCTTCACCACTAGTGCCCATAAATGTCAAATACACATCTCTAGAATCCACATTTAACCCATGTGTCTAAACCACTAACATGCTAAGCAAAATTTTGCTTAGCGATGTATCCAAGTTTACTATGTTATATATATGTGCTAAGCAAAATTTTTCTTAGCAATGTATCCAAGTTTAATATGCGTGTGTGTGTGTGTGTGTGTGTGTGTGTGTGTGTGTGTGTGTGTGTGTGTGTGTATATCAAGCATTCGTGCATTGTTAATAGGGTAAATTTATATTTTACCATACATCTGCATACCAAAGCTAGAACACAATAAAGCTTCATTATGTGTATATTTAATCTCAAGTCATGTTTGATATTCATCCCATGGAAAAAATGTAAAATTACTTAGGACAATAAAATATAATTGGCACTTCTATTGCACACTCACCTTATAGCATAGTATCACATAATAAATAATAGCAAGATGCATAAATATCCATTACATACATTCAATTTAACTATAATAGTGTTAAACCCCATTGCAATTCACATATAAAAATTAACCAACATCTTTACCTTTTGTTTTACTTAAATTCTTTTACATTATTTTGCACTATTGAAAATGATTCACTACGCAGCTCCTACATACACATAGAATAGATAGATGCATTAATTACATATATAAACATATCTCTATGTTTACTGTTACATCATGATAGGAACTGTGGTGAAGACAAGATGTATCATATTATCAAATGATAGTATATGTATACATGCATGTATAAACTTCATATTATTAACTTATAATAGTGATGTGCATATTCATGACTAATTTGACATCTATCATACACAATGCTATCCATATGATATGTGTATGGCAAACATACATTTAATATCATCAAATAGTCAAATATTATCATTTTTAACTCATGCAAGCATTTATCCGTCATATAAATGTCATGACATGCATTATATGTTGATTTTTTATTTGCCTTGTTATCTTAACTTAAACACATGGGGATAATCCTAACTTATGGGAAACAGGATCATAACTTGTACAGTGGCCCACATTTTAGACCTGATGGCTGCTACACCAGCATGATTGTGTAGTGTCAATTGAACTTATGTGGCTGCACCCATATAGTTGTACGGTGTCAAATGCGACATATATGACTGCACCTACATGTACTCAATGTAGTGGCCCCTATGGAACCTTTATCGATGGCTATATTTGCTAAGATTTGAAGATCACAACACATATATCTATAGGTAGACTACAAGTATACATTTGGACCTCATCTGAGCACTAAAGTGCCTTAGTAGCTGCTATATTCCTTAACTGATCGATTCACCTATCTATTTCCTAGGTTGTTGCATTTCATGGGCTAAAACCATTAATTTTAGTTTCATCTCATTAAATAAGCTTACTTAGCTTTTAAATTTCATATTTTAGCCATTACATGACTAAAACTGCGCATTTTCATTAAAAAAATCTCATTTTTAGCATTCATGCCCATTTTAATACACCATTATGCCATATTTGTGCCTTATGCATCATTAATTATGGTATCCATCTCATTTATTGATTTTTTAGCATGTACTAAACATATATATACTCAACTATGGTCATAAATCCATTAAGGTCAATTTATGCCTTCAATTTTCATCAATTTCTCATTATATGGCATAATATGTTTTCAAGCCACTTTTAAAGCTCATTTCAGGTTTAAGACATGTTTTGGACAAAACCTTGCTTCTTCATGCTAGTAAACACATTTAAAATCAACATAATGGGCTAAACATGTATACATTTCAATATTCACAATTTATGAGATATCATACATATGTATACTTATAAAGCCATTCGACTATGCTAGCTCATATAGGCATAATTCATTACCATTCTTCATGAGCATTGAATGCTTATGTTCATGCATCAATCATAACATGCTTCATTTAAAGCATAAACATGAAATTTATTTTCCAATCATATGATTTACCATCACATATTGTGTTTTGTTCTATCATGGTACAATTAGCATATCACATGTCATCATACATTCATTTTCTTATCTCATATATCCCAACTCATGTAAGCATGATCATAACATTCAATCCTTTACATAAATCATCCTTTTACATGCGTCCTATGACAATATACATTTACATATATGTACGTCCAATGACTATTCATCTAATCATCAGGCATAATCATAGTATTTACATCATTTATGTAATATACTTTATAATATCATGCATAGGTTAAAATACCTAATTACTCACATATATAGGTGCAACATCCATCAAATGTGCCTAAATAAAATATTCCTCAACATCTCATGATTTAGTTTTAATACTCATGCCTTATGGAACTTTTTATTTCATACATATGCCTTATTATGTCTAAAATTTAGCATGCTCAATCATATATAATACAACTCATGCCTCTACGTGAATATACATTCACATGCAAACATACCATATACTTAGTAAGCATACATAGAGTGTATTTGCCTATACACACAATATGATTATAACCCCTCTTACTTATGTCATTTCATAACTATCCTCTTGTATTATCAATTCATAGTTTTTTAATATTCTTAACATAAGAATATAAGGCATACATATCAATAAAATCATGTCACTCTTTAGTCCATCATAATCATTTATGGCTCTCATTCATTATATAATCATTCAATTCTAACTCATCTTATTTTTGTCTTCAACATATTTAGTATATAGTAGGTATATACATGTAAGCACTATGAGGTAATTTGATCTTAAAAATCAAAACCTCAAAATGACCATACACCATGCTCAATTACATGCATTATCATTAAAAAATAATAGATCCTTATTTACATCCACATGCAAGATCGAACATCATCTATCATATATGCATTTCTCATTAAATCGAATTCCTCATGCTTTTAATCTTGTATAATCTATTTAAATTCTAGGCAATTATGTGCTTTTGGCCATCACAACATAAAAAGGCATACTTTTATTACCATGTCAGTGCATATAGCATTATTCATAATAAATGCACATATGGTGTTTTTAAGGCAATTAAACAAGTATACACTTGATTCATGACACAAAGTTTATTCCACTTATCCCTTTTTATATTTTCATAAGCATATATAATAACAAAGGTGATTATATGCTTTGTATCATTAAACAACACTCTTCTTTAACTCCCATAAACTAAATTCATATTCTATAAACATGTGCATCATATAATTTAAGATGTACTTATATCTACCTATCATGCACTTATTTCATGGCATCCACTAATACATATAAATTGATCAATATACATACATTTAGATATTTATCTTCTTTTAATCCATAAAGCATCACCTTCGTTCACCACTTGTATATGACACTTTACATATTTCACTTTAACATGCATATGCATTAGTGCAATAACCCAATAGTCACACATAAGTATGCAAATATTAGGCTCAACATTATAATTATATGCATAATTAAAATAACACCATACACACACTTATGTGTCAATCATGCCTTATTAACACACTTAGTCATATATATATATATATATATATATATCTTTAACCATTTCATGCCTTAAATTTTTACAACATATATGATATTGAAACATAACATTTTAAACTTGGATACTTACCTTTAGATGTTCAATATCCTTCACTTCACAAGCCTATATTTTCTGAACTAAATCTTTTCTATCTTTAAATCTAATTTTTAGCAGCTCTTCCACTTCAAACTGCCTCTATTATGAAGCTGTAGGCCCTCTCTCTTATTGTCCTTCTTTAGTAGAAATAAAAATTGTTTTTCTACTATCCCAAAAATAGTAGCTAAAAATCCTTACTTATCTAGCTCAAGAAATCAAAATTCAACTTTTGTAACAAACTACAGTTTATAGCTTCAAGTCGTTGTATTTTCTTTTCTCTCTCAGTGTATCTCTATTGTAAAAGCAGCAGCTTGTTATCCTCTTGAGTTTTCCTTTCTTCACTTGCTACCATTTCCTTCAAATTTGACCCTAAAAACTATACTCCTTTTTAGCCATTCTTTACTATTTTCTAGCCATGTCTATGCTGAAATTGTAGCTACTACCTAGCAACCCTTCTTGGCTTTCACTATAAAAATTCCTCTTTTGTACCCTCTGACATTAGCTTCTATTTGGGTTAAATCATTTCTAGCCGTTGTTGTTAGTAGTAATAACTGCATCTCAATCATATAGCTTTTTATATGAAATCTGTGAACAATATTTATTGGTATTTATTGTAGAATTCTAGCACATACAGCCCATAATACAACTCAATCAACATGTATAAACCAAAATTCACCCTAAGAAAATTTGAAATAAAAAGAAAATACTAGAAAGAAAAACCAAACCTGATCCACTAATTCCACTTTTTTTTTCCTTTTAGTCTATCTCTTTGCTCTATAGATCCCCTTTTTTTTCTGTCTTCTCCTTTATGTTTCCCAATTTTCTCTATCTGCCTCCTCTTTTTTTTTTCTACTTACAACAGCAAGCCCCACCATCGATTTTCCTCATGTCGTCGTGCTTTTCATAACAGCACTACCTCTTACCACCTTTGCCATTAGCTGCACTCTTCCTTTTCTTTTCCTTCTTCCCGATCATTTTTTTATGGCAGCCACTAATAATGTATATAGAGACAATTTTGCAAAATTGCCCTTTTATCCCCTATAATGTAAATTGTAACAATTCTATCATTATCTCATTTATTTACATTCTTCAAGTAATTATGACTTATTCCAAACCCTTTAAATTCCTTATTTCAGCTCCATAATGTTTTTTTCAAAGACAGAAATATTGGGTCATGCAATGGCCAAATGAATTTGAGTTGTTTTACTTAGCAACTTTATTCCTATAATTTCAATTTAATAATTTATTCTTGATTTTTGAAAATTCTAGTTTTGCAATATGATCTCAGGATATTACAATATACATGTTGTATTATAAAAATCATACATCATTAAATCATGTCATGTCATATAAATATTTTCATTATTGTTATACTTAAGAAATAATTACACTATAGATAATGAAGTATTAGTGAACCACCTAGGCCCTTAAACCATGTAAGCCCCATATGTATCAAACTCGTAGGTCAGAAAAGCATAAACTCATAGGTCATCATGCATCAGACTTGAAGGTTAGAACATAAAAATTTAATAAACAACATGCATCAGACTTGAAGGTTACAAAAAAAAGATCCAAAGATCAACACATTAGACCCGTAGGTCAGGATATAATAATAACTCAAAGGTTCATGCATTAGAACCCAAAGGCTATGAAGGTACCGAAGAACCTTAATAGCTGCTATGACTCTTAGCTGACCAGTTAATTTATCCGACTAGGCTATTTACTTGCATAGGCTACTGACCATGTATTATTAGTTTTATCAGATTAATATAGCTTACTATTACGTTTAATTAAATTAGTTTTGCCAACTAATGACTAAACTAGGAAAAAGTGTGATTAAAGCTTAATACATTATTATGACATGCAACACCACATTACAATGCCATATATTGAGTCTTTACATGCATATGCTAATGCATGACTTATATCATTACACTTTCATATTAAATACATTATGCATTCTTATGACATCTTATTTGCCATAACATAAGCACATGGCTTATAAGATCATGCATAAAATCACCATATTCATAAATATGTCATTCACATGCTACTAAAGTTCTCATCTTATCACATACATGTCATTAACATCATGAACATGCAGTAGGCATAATAATTAAGTAATATGCCATATAAACTCAATATATATCATAATGTGATATATCATGCATTTAAATGATAAAGGAATACATCATCGCATTATATCTCTTTTATGTCATAAATAGACATAATATGTCTTACACATGTCATGGTTGATTATAATGTCACACGACCAACCCATCAAATGTAATTCACCACATTAATTATTTCCATGCATACAAACATACATAGACACTAACATATCACCATTTACATGTAATGGCTATTTGGCCTCACTATTATGGTAGGCTATCATATACATTTTCTTTTTATCACATATAATAACTCATTCCTCATAAACACAACCATATAAATAATCATACCCATTCATTTCATGCCTATTACAAAGCATGGACATACATAAACATGTCATAAATCATATTATCATCCATGCATTTTACATGCATATTATTACATTACAAGTTCCAATCTCACATGCATATGACCAATTAGCCATTCACATACACAATTCATCATTTGTGTGCATATTATGCCATTTCACACATATGGACATACACTTAGGCCATTTGGCCATCATGCTCTCAACTATACATAATACATTTCATTACATCATACCTTATTTTCTCATATCTTTATAGGAAATTATACTCATTCATGGCCATCTTTCATACATAACACACATTATGTGATACATACATGCTCACATGTGATTGTACAAAGTCAATATACATACATGCAACATCAATTAGCCATTTCAACCATAATGCCTCCTAAGGCCTCAAAACTCCATCTTATGCATTTAACCTCCTATATCATGCACACATAGACATATAACACCATTCATAGGCATACATCACAATTCTCATGCAT
>CANXYI011047493.1:0-14208 GCA_948208565.1 Hura crepitans
TATAGATTATCAGAGATTGAAATACTCCTTTACTTAGGAAAAGGGACCTAAGATAGAAAGAAGTTAGATAGAGTTGATTCAAGATTTTAAGTGCTTAATTGACTACCTACTAGTGAAAGCTACTGTGATAGCAAAGGCTAAGTATAGTAAGCCTATGGTGAGCTCGAGAGATTATGAATGTCAGGTTACCATTTATATCAGAAGAGGCATTAGTGGCTAAATTGCAAATAAAGTTAGGTTTTAAATAGCAAATCGAAGAGAATTAGATGAGAGATAAGTAAATGGTTTAGATAGTTAGCAAAGTTTAAGACGGGAAGACCACAGGGTCTCAGTTGATAATAATTTAGTAGACTCACCAGAACAGATCATGTACATTTTGTAAAGAGGATTTGGGTTGTAGATGTCTAAGGAAATACATGAGTCTCCTCATCCCATATATTATGGGAGGAAAAAGTTAAGTTTGGGAATGGTAGGGGTATAATACCTAGTATTTGATATGACAACAGGTAGAAGATAGGCATCAAAATCCTTCTAAATTGTTGTATCCTACAACTATATCAAAATGAGAATAAGAAAAGCTAACTCTGAGTTTTGTAATGAGTTCACTATTGAGTAAAGGTAAATGTAGTGGTGCATAGATAGTTGTTGATAGATAGTCAAGAAAATCTAAGTTACCCGGTTAGGATGGGTTAGTTTTAAATAGGTTGGCTAGATTATATGGTGATGGGCCATCATATTTCATGTTGTGGTAGTGACTGTCATATGGACAAAGATTGTATTTTACTATCAGGTTATGGCAAGAGCCATAAGCAGCTTTGGGCACCAGATTGGCTGATCACCCAGTTTGTCATCCTCGGTCTAATGGACAGCTAAAGAGGGTGATACAGATATCTAATCACATGTTGTGAGATAGTATTTGTAAGCTTATGGGCTTTTTATACATGTATATGCATATATTCTTGGCAGGGGTTGCCTATACTAGTAGTGGTCAGCTTAGTTAGGAAATAAACCCCTATGAGGCATTGTATGATAGACAATGCAGGACCTTTCATGTTGAAGCGATATTTGAGATAGAAAGTCTTCAAAGTGGACTTGATTAGTGAGGCTAAAGAAAAGTGAAATGAATTAGTAAAAGGCTAAAAGAACTATGAGTAGACTGGAATTTGGTGTTGACTAGAAACAGGAAAACTACTGAGTACTCAATTAAAGAAAAAGTGTGCTAGAGTTTTTCCAAGGAAACAAGCACAAAGGTTCGGGAAAAAGGCCAGTGAGTCCCAGGTTATCAGACCCTATAGAGGTACTAATAAGGTCAAGACCTCTAGCATACAGGCTTGCATTACCATCTGAGCTACAGCAACACATAGTACTTTTATGTTTTATGCTCATGGGGTGCATATTAGACTAGTTACTTAGAATTTAGATGACAGTTATGAAGTATAGTTGGATATCAGTTATGACAAGAAAATAGTGTAAAGTATAGCTTGTGAAATAAGGTAATTGCAAAAATAAGTCCATACCACTATTACAGTGCTATGAAGGTATAAAAAGTACAAAGGAAGTTACTTGAAAGCTAGACGAGCAAGTGGGAGCTCAATATTCTATTCTAATTAGTTTAAGTAATTTTGAGAATGAAATTTTTCTAAGAGGGGAAGAAATATAATGCCCACATCCTGAGGCTCTGTGAACAATGCCACAAGGTTCGAGGAGTGCACCTAGGGTGCCGAGTCACTTGCACATGGATCAAAGTAGTGGCACAGGTCACAAAACTTTGAGGGGCTTTAAAATGATGAAAAAGGCAAAATAAAAAAATTTAACAAAATTAACAATTCATTTTAGGCTGTAAGCTACCTATCGGGCTAATAAAAATTTTCCGGGCTAAAACTGACTCGAGATGTGCCCGAACGAACTCAAAAATAGTGGACTCTAAAGCTAAAAAATCATACTGAGTCTAATAGTGAAATAATTTTTGGAATCGGAGGTTGTTTGCAAAATTTCGTAATTTTTTAGGTTGGCATGCAAATCGAGACAGTCTGATAATTGCACTATCGGTGGAATTTGGTCATGAAAATTTATGAGCAAGTAGAAGGGATTAAAATAGGAATTTTAAAATAAAGAGTGTAATTTTTGGAGGTCCGAGTGAATTTTTTATGAATTTTTGAAGTTTTTCAAAAAAATCGAGATGGTTCAGGAATTTTTAGGACAATGTTGAGGTGTCAAGATAGGGCCCACAATGATGCCAAGTGGCTTGGCACACTTGCCAATTGGCAAGGAAGCCATGACAAGTGGATTTCCACTTGTCAAAGACCAAAACTCATTTTAGGCATTTTCCCCTTTCTACCTAAAATTCTAGACACCACCTCCTCTGTATTTTGGCCATAACTTTCTACTTTAGTGGCTAAATGAAGTGATTCTAGTGGCTAAAAATTCTTAAGGATGTTAAGGATTAGTAGGAAAAATAATCAAGCAAAAAGGAGTTGTGGTATTGGAGAAAAAAATTGAGCAAGGTGACTGGTTCTGAACAATCTCAAACCATGACACCAAGGTGAGTTCTTGGCTATATCTACCCCATTTCTTAGACTTTTTCAATGATTCTTGATGCTAAATCATAGCTAAGACATGTGTGTATGTGTGTATAATACATTACTGGCCATTGGATAGCAAATGATAGGTTATAAATGGAGTACAAAACTACTGTGGAAGCTGAAATGGGGCTAGTAGCTTTCCTATGGATGGGATTGACATCTTCCAAGGCTCATGTAGGTGAATTTATAGCCCTTTCTTTATGGGTTATGGGTGCCTAGATTAGTAACCTTTTTGGTATGGTGTTGGAATGTTGAATTAATTAGTGAATTCTTCTTGAGTAGTGATGAAAAAGTGACTACCTAGCATGTTAGGAAGTGTGTTTTGAGATAGCTTAAATTCCTTACTATTTTTGGGTGGATATGAATGCTTGTGATGCTTATACATGGGTTGCAATTTAATTTTAGTATTGTATGATGGGTTAGAATGAAATTTATGGCCACTTTAGTTATGAAAAAATGGTGAAATTGGCATGAGAAATTAGTACCTGAGAGCATTTTTCTTGAAGGATTACATGATGGTGGCAAGTAACCTATGGTAAATTGTTTGAAATTGAGTATGAATATGGCATGGCATGTGTTCTTGATTAAATTTTGATGTCAAGTGAAAAGGATATGGAATTTGAGTACATTTTCTTTTAGTACCCGAAATTATGCATTAAGGTACATAGTTTGTGAGATAGCTTATAAAGATGTTAATATATGCCTAATGTTGGTTATGATTTTAGCCTCTAATGATCATGAACTTTAAAGGATGAACATAACCTATTAACATAATAAAATGCACTTAGAATATGCCTTGACTTGGCTAGAAAATCCTAGATCAAATAATGTACTTAAAGCTTAAGACAATAACCTAAAAGGTGACTTCAAATAAGTTAATAAAGGGAACTTTCCTTATGCCTCTAAGAAGCTAGAGTTGATTTACATTTTGGCCATGGAATTGGCCTAGTGTCAGTGGTAGTTGTGCTTATATTTTGGCCATGGACTTGGCATAGTTTTCATTGGCAATTGTGCCTAAATTTTGGCCATAGACTTGGCCCAGTTATATTTGGCCTAGTGCCTAGTAAAATATTAAAAAGGACAGTGAAAATTGAATAGAAATTGGACTTAAAACAGTCCCAGAAAACTAACTTTCAAAAGTGGTCGAAATGACTTATAACTGTCCAGTTGACCTCTACCTGAACTAAAAATGTCACTAGACCAAAAAGTATTAAGTTTTAAAATGGAAATGCCATGATAAATCATACCATAAGACACTTTGATTTTTTATCATAACATACTAAAATTCTGATGGAATTTTACCCGGTAAAGCTAAAAGGTGGCTATACCAGTCTAAATAAAATTTTAAAGTATAAGATAAAATTCTTAACTATCTATTTTTTAGACTTAAATATTATAAGAATAATTTTGGTAATAAATAAAGTTAAATTTAGCTATTTGGCCCATTGGTTAGAAACCCACTTGATGGGTTAACCGATCAACTTAGGATTTTATAGCTATTAGTTCATTGGTGATTGGAGAGGTCTACGGACTAATCTCCATTATGTCACCCAATTATTGATGGTATTCATTAGTGGCTAGAAAGGTCTACGGACTGATCTCCATTATTTCACCTAGTTTTAATGATCATTTGTGGCTGGGGAGGCTTATAGGCTGATCTCCATAATGTCACATAGTTACTCATTTGTGGTTAGGGAGGCCTATGGGCTGATCTCTATTATGCCACATAATTACTTTTATTGTGTTTAAGGAGGCTACGACTAATCTCCATTATGGCATACATGCGGGTGCAGCGGCGTAGGTCCAGAATGAGGACCATTGCACCTGTTTATTTTCCCTCTAGATCTAGTGTCTTAAAGTGTCATCTTCCTAGTCAGGCTAGGGAATGAAAATAAGTGAATGAACAGACCGATTATAATCATAAGAATTAAGCGTAAGGGAACATTATTCCTTAAGTCTTGATAAGATGCAAGCTAAAGGGGTAGTTTGGACATTTTGCACTGATCTGCCAGATCAATTTCAATGAAGTAAATTAAGTAACAAATAATCATATAAGATAAAGTTAAGCTTATTGAAGGACTTTTACTCAGAAAATAGTAAAAATACAGTTAAAAGGTACTTTCATAAATTTTCCACATATAGGTGAATAAAATAATTTTTGGTAAAGCATGCTGCTTAAAAATAATAACATTGGTCTTAAATGATTTATTCGAGTCAAAATGCTACTTTCAGACCAGATAAATACCATAAGAGTATTTTAGTAATTTGGCACCCTAGTGAATAATTAAGTTATATAATCAAGTAAAATCATTCTTAAATTACTCAGCTAAATTAATAAGATTATAAAATAATTAAATTTCTTTAAGTTCACCACTGAGTATCTCGCATACTCAACGTATCGATTTTGGTGCATAGGTACACTACAGCGGGACCTGCCTTGTAAAGCATGATGACAATGGTTCAAAGGATACAGGTGAATAGATATCCATGTACTTAAGTGGGAATAGGTAGGAAAATGTATTTTAGCTTTGGAAAGGTATTGTAATTAAGTGATTGCGACTTGTTGATGTAAATTAAGTATTTCTATGCATGTTCTTTGGTGAATGTATGATCCTATGTGATATGTGCTATTGATGTGAGCTTGAGGCTCTATATCTATACTTATTTATGCCTAAGTTTGACATGTGATAGATGATGATGATAAGTTGAGAATAGGGGACCAGATGGGTCTAGGAGATGTAAATTGTTTATAAAAATGTTTAAACAGGCTTGGTTAAATTTTGGGTTAGGACCCGAGTAGCTGTTATGTTGCTGGATTTTTAGGTAATACCTAAGTATGATTAGATTTCCCCTATAATGACTAAGTAAGATTAATTCCATCCTAAATGGACTACAAGAACTGACTAGAGTGGTTTTAGAGTCTGATAGGACGATCTAGAGTGAAATTAGTGAAAGTTAAATGAATTACCTTTAGAGAAATCTTAGTATAGGTGACCTGGTGGGAAGTGCACTGCTTATTAGGTTTCTTGAGGAATCCAATAAGAGGTGTCACAACCACCACCAGCTCTAGCTCCTATTGCTCTTCTTCCACCTCTACTAGCTCCCTCAGCATTGTAGAAGATGTTTCTAGAGAGGGTTAAAAAGACAGGAGCTGTGGATTTCTTAGGTTTAAGGGAGGATGACATGGCAAAAGCAGAATATTTGTTGTAACGGACTATTAAGATACTAGAGCAACTAAAGTTCTCTAAAGAGGAATGTTTGAAGTGTTCTACCTCTTTGTTATAGGAAGAGGCTTATCAATGGTGGGACAGGTTGAAGAAAAGAAAGAAAGCTGCTGAGCTAACCTGGGACTTCTTCCTGAAAGAGTTCAAGAAGAGATACATTTCTAACTCCTATAAAGATAAGAAAAGGTAAGAGTTCTTTGATTTAAAGCAAGGCAGGAGGTTAGTTTCAGAGTACGAGATAGATTTTGAACGCTTGAGTAGGTATGTAGCAGAATTCCATCCGAATGATGAGGAAAAATGCTAAAGGTTTGAGAAGGGCCTTAACATGGTGCTAAGGATGCAGATCTCCACTCTGAAGATCAATAATTTCTCTAAGTTGGTTGTAGTAGCCTATGAGATGGAAGAGATGCTCCAAGAAAAGAGAGAGTTGTACCAGAGGAAGAGGCTATTCATAGCAGGCAAGACTGGTTCAGCTCCAGGTGGGAGCAAGAGGCAGAGGCACTTTTAGTCAAGTCACCAATCCCAGAGATAGATGGGCCAACAGTCACAGAGGTAAGCCCTATCATAGAGGACTAGTTCGGGTTATCCTTCTAGACCTTGATCACCTCCATCATAGTAGGCATTCAAGGCACTTGTATCCACTGTTAAGAGTGCACCATTGACTTGTAAAAGCTACCAGAGGAAGCATTGGGGCCAATGTTGGCAATATAGGAGAGGTGAGTGCTTCATTTATAGGGCCAAGGACCATTACTAGAGAGAATGCCCTTAGAGGCAGGTAGAAGCGGTTCAGACATAATCTTCAGTGGTAGCCACAACTGGTAGACCTCCGAGGCAACCTAGATAGGATCAACTGACCACCAGCTAGAGGGCCAGATCTGAAGCGAAAGGTCCAACATGATAGTATGTCATTTGTGCTCAGAAGGAAATGGAGGCTCTGGATGTCATAGCTGGTATATTCTTTTTATTTGATGTTCCTATACTAGCTTTGATAGATCTTAGATCCACACACTCATACATATGCACTAAGCAAGCACGAGATAAAGGGTTTAAACCATAACCTATAGACTTAGATATTTAAGTGAGTAACCCTATAGGTCAGAGTTTGATAGTGAACACTGTCTATAGACACTATCCTCTGATGATACATGATTAGACCATCCCAGCAAATCTGATAGAGCTTCCCTTCTATGAGTTTGATGTCATACTTGGTATGGACTGGCTGTCAGAGCATCGGCCAGTTATTGATTGTGAGAAGAAGAGGTTGAGTCTACAAACCACAGATAGGCAAGAGGTGATTGTTGTGGGTAAAAGGGACTCCTTGTATAATGTGATTTCAGCTATAATAGCCAGAAGACTCATTCGAAAGGGATGTGAAGCATTCTTAGCCTCAGTGATAGATACTAGTGCTTAGACCCCTAGCCTAAATTAGATACCTATTGTGTCTGATTTCCTTCACTTATTTCCAAATGATTTGCCAAGTTTGCCACCACATCAAGAGTTAGACTTTGAAATTGAGACCTATCCTAGTGTAAACCCAATACCAATTACACCTTATAGGATGGCCCTAACAGAATTGAAAGAATTAAAGGTGTAGTTACACAAGTTGTTAGATAAAGGCTTCATTAGGCCTAGTGTTTCTCCATAGGGAGCTCTTAAGCTATTTGTGAAAAAGAAGGATGGATCACTTTGATTGTGCATTGATTATAGCCAACTGAATAAAGTGACTGTTAAGAATAAGTATCCGTTGGCTAGGATCAATGATCTCTTTGATCAGTTAGGAGGTGCTACTGTCTTTTCTAAGATAGACTTGAGGTCAAGGTACCATCAGTTATGGATCAAGGAAAGTGACATTCTTAAGACTGTCTTTAGGACCCGATATGGCATTATGAATTCTTAGTGATGCCATTTGGGCTCACTAATGCCCTGGCAGCCTTTATGGATTTGATGAACAGAATTTTCAAGCCATATTTAGATCAGTTCATGGTTGTGTTCATTGATGACATTTTAGTGTACTCCAGAACCTAAGAGGAACATGAACAATACCTCCAGATTGTGTTAATGACATTGAGGGAGAAGCAACTGTATGCCAAGTTTAGCAAGTGTGGGTTTTAGTTGGAGGAAGTAGCATTTTTAGGTCATATTGCCTCAGTTGAAGGTATCAAGGTGGACCTGAACAAGGTTAAAGCAGTGTTGGAGTGGAATCCTCCTAGGAATGTCACTAAGATACGGAGTTTTCTAGGATTGGCAGGTTATTATCAGAGGTTCATGAAAGGTTTTTCAATGATTGCTGCTCCATTAACAAGGTTGACAAGGAAAGATGTGAAGTTCGAGTGGGATGACAAGTGCCAGGCTAGTTTTGACAGATTGAAGTAGGTACTAATAGAAGCTCCCATCCTTACTCAGCCAGAGTAGGGTAAGGAGTTGGTGATCTATAGTGATGCATCACATAATGGGCTTGGCTGTGTGTTAATGCAAGAAGAAAAAGTAGTTGCTTATGCCTCCAGGCAGTTAAAGCCTCATAGAGGAATTATCCCACACATGACTTGGAGCTTGTTGCAATTGTCTTTACTTTGAAGGTGTGGAGACATTACCTATATGGAGAGAAATGCTACATCTACACGGATCACAAGGGCTTAAAGTATTTCCCTACACAAAAGAAGTTAAATTTGAGATACCAATGATGGATGGAGTTGATCAAGGACTATGACTGCTTGATTGACTATCATCTAGGGAAGGCAAAAGTAGTTACAGATGCTTTGAGTAGGAAGTTGATAGCTACCTTAAAGTTAATGCATGCTAGAGTGGAATACACAGTAGAAGGTGCAATATTGGTTGAATTACAAGTCAAGTCTGACTTTAGGCAATAAGTAAAGGAGGCCTAGTTAAAAGATACTCAGATGGTGCAACTTGTGAGTAAAGTCAAAGAAGGGAAGGCAGTAGGCTTCGAGTTAGGTGAGGATGGAAGCCTATACTACCAGAATATGTTGTGTGTACCTGATGTGGATGAATTAAGGTTGTAGATTCTAAAAGAAGCTCATGAAGCTCCCTACTCAATACATCCAGGAAGCATGAAGATATATCTTGGGATGAAACCTCATTATTGGTGGCCAAGAATGAAGTAAGAGGTAGCTAAGTACGTGGCCCGATGTTTGACTTGTCAATAAGTGAAGGCAGAACATCAAATTCCTTGTAGATTGCTACACCCAATTGCAATTCTAGAATGGAAGTGGGAGAAGATCACCATGGATTTTGTCATGGGGTTACCATTGACCAATAATAAATGTGATGTTAGATGGGTGATCATGGATAGACTAACGAAGACAACCCATTTTATACCTATAAGGATGGACTACTCTTTGGAGAAACTGGCCAGATTGTACATTGATGAAATTGTACGGTTACATGGAGTGCCAACAGCTATAATCTCATATCAAGACCCAAGATTGACCTCTAGATTTTGGAAGAAGTTGCAGGAAGCCTTGGTTACTTAATTGATTTATAGTATAGCATTCCACCCTTAAACAGATGGCTAATCAAAGAGAGTAATACAAGTGCTAGAAGATATGTTGCATAGTTATGCTATAGAGTTTAAAGGCAATTAGGATCAATATTTGGCATTGGTAGAATTTGCATACAACAACAGCCACTAGGCCAGCTTAGGTATGGCACCATATGAAGCCTTATATGGTTGTCGGTGTAGAACTCCCCTTTGTTAGAGTGAAGTGGGAGAAAGTAAGGTAGTTGTATCTGATTTGATTCAAGATGCTAAAGAGAAAGTTAAGGTTATCAGGGAGAGGTTGAAAGTAGCATCGGATAGGCAAAAATCCTATGCAGAATTAAAAAAAAGAGACATTGAGTATGAAGTTAGAGAATGGGTGTTCTTGAAGTGTCTTCATGGAAGAAAATGCTTCGATTTGGCAAAAAAGGGAAACTCAGCCCCAGATTTATCAGACCCTACCAGATTATAGAAAGAGCGGGTCCCTTAGCATACAGATTGGCTTTGCCACTTGAATTGTAGCAGATACATGATATCTTTCATGTATCAATGTTGAGGCGATATCGATCAGACCTATTGCATATGATTACTGCTGAGGAGATTTAAGTTCAACCAAACCTAACATATGAGGAGGAACCAGTGTAGATCCTAGCCAAGGAAGTAAAGCAACTGAGGAACAAGTCAATCCCACTAGTGAAAGTGCTATGGAAACACCATAACATAAAAGAGGCAACGTGGGAGAGCGAGGAGCAAATGTAGATGCAATATCCCCACCTTTTTAATACAGGTAATTTCGAGGACAAAATTTCTTAAGAGGGGAAGGATTGTAATGCCCGTAAGTCAAGGTCTTATGAACAGTACCTTCTAGGCCCGAGTAATATTCCTTGCAGTACGGGGCATCGTTATGAGTCCAACAATGGATGTATTGGTCATAAAACTTTAATGGGCCTAAAAATAGGGAAAGCAAATGAATTTAAAAATTTAGCAGAACCAATAAATCATTTCAGGTCGAGAACTAGTGTATGAGGAGATAAAATGAGTTTGTGCTGGGACAGCCCCGGGATGTGCCTCGACGATCTCAAAAATACAATACCTTTAATCTTAAAAATTTCAATGAGTATGATGGAGAAGGAATTTTAATTTTTTGAGGTCAATAAATATTTTTTTGAATATTTTATTCTGGCAGGTGAATAGTGTCAAAAAATCAATTGTTGAATTTTGACTTGAAATTTTACTTGGGCCTTAGTTACACTAAGCAAGGATTTTTAAAACTAAAATGAGAATTTTTAGAGGTCCAGAGAATTTTCTAGGAATTTCTGAAGCCAAAAATGACATAAAATGGATCCTAGCCATTAGATCGCCACGTGTCGCGATCCAAGGCAGCCACCTACCCATATATAAGAGGTTATATATATGCCAAGAGACCTTCTAACCTTGAGAAAACCCCAAACCTGATGCCATTTTCTCTATCCTCCCTACCATTTTCTTTAATTTTCTCTCTCCTCTCTTCTCCAATCCCTATAAAATTATATGAAATCAAGCCTCCACTATCTCTAGATTTTATTTCTTCCAATAGAATTCAGAAAAGAGGCTTAATTTGGGGGATATGTCACTTGGGTGAATAGTGACATTTTTGTGTGTAAGTGTTCCAAACCCAATTTTTATTTTTGATATAGGTAGATTAAGGTATTCTAAGAATAACCATAGTTTTAGATTTGAATTTGGAGCTCTAGATAATTTTTGAGAATTTTTCTAAAGTGAAATCTTATATGTTTAAGGCTTAAGGATTCAAGTGAGGAAAATCAAGTGCACAAGCACCAAAGTGGTGGAGAAAAGGGTGTTTTCACACCCTAGGTAAGTGGAATAGGTTCAAATTTAATATCTCTTTGTGTATGCCATGGTTATGTGCATGTAACTTGTATGGAATTGCTTGTTCTTGGTGTAGGCATGGTGATTGTGTAAAATGGTGTTATAACTATGTTAAAGGCATTAAAATAATAGGTTTGGCATGTTAAATTAAGAAGGAATTCACATGGAAGTGTATATGCATATGTTGGCCGAAATGTGCGTGTAATGGCACATGGTATGGATAAACATGGTTATGGCATGTTGGGTGAGAAAATGGCAAGGTTATAAAGTGTGTAAATCATAATTAAAAAGGAACATTTGTAGTAGCATATTTGGTATGAACTTTGGGGGAAATTGTATCTTAATAAGGTAGGTATGAAACGATTTGTAATTGGCATAATTTTGTACCTTATGATGTAATTATGGTTTATGGATAAATATGTAAAGGAAAGGATGAAAATTGGAGATGGCATAGGTTAGAATTGAAAGAGCAAAAAATATGGAATTGACCAAATGAATAGTATCGGTCTCGTAAAGTTATCAAATGAATAGTAACTTTACGACCGTAGGCAAATATGTGGCATTTTGTGTGCATTTTGTCATAACATGTAACTTAGTGATATAATGGATTTAGAAATCAATACTATTAAGATTAATGGTCTAATTTAGCGATTGGCCCATCAGTTACACACCCACTGAATGGGTTGACCGGTAAACTAACTTAATAATCAATTGGACTTAGAAGGATAGGGTGATTGCCATGTGTATTGGATGTTGCATGTTGCATGTATGCAGGTAATGACATATTATATTTGATCTATTCCACCACTGAGTTTTATACTCAGCGTGTCAGTGTTCTGATGCGTAGGCAGTAGAGTGAAAGACAATAAGCACTAGACATCTCCAGTGTAGCTTCCTTCGAGTCTTTTGGTATTTTACTTTTCTTTTGATTTAATGTAGTATGCACTCATGTATATTAGGATGTAGTGGGTTATGGGTTGTATGTCAAACTGAGCTTGATAAACTTCTATGTATGTACAATTTTGTATATTAATATGAATTTGCCTGTTTGTACCTCTGTGTTGTTTGGGTCTAAGGCCCTGTGTGTTGGGTATATGTGTGTGCTTTTGTGTGATTGTGTTTAGGGAGGACCAGAAGGGTCCAAAAGTGAAGTATGGTGGGAAAATGCATTTAGAAGTGATTTTCTTGCAGGTTTAATTTAGGATTTGTTACCCGGGTAGCCGTTATGCTGCTCGTTTGTCTATGAATGTCTAGTAGACTAAATTTGGAGGTTTAGTAGACTAAAATAGGCAGTAGTAAAAGGATAAATTATTAGAAGGGCATAACGGGTAGTCTAGGTCAAAGTTAGTCAAACTTGGGTAAAAGTTAAATGAAAGGCCCCTAGGGAAATTTAAGGATGGGTGACCTCAGCAGAAAGTAGCACACATTGCCCGTTTCCTGTAGAAATGGGTAGGGGGTATTACATTTCCTGCACCTTAAACCCTAATTTTTTGAAAATTTGAGTTGAAATTTTGGAAAATTATTAAAAATCACTCAGACATTGAAAAATCATCATGTTTGTTCTTAAAATCCTTAATTAGGCCATATTAGATGCTCGCAAAATTTTGCAACAAAATTCCCTCAATAAGTAGGTGAACTAAATTTTCAAGAATCTCAATTTTTTAGTAGAATTTTAGAGATTTTTAAAATCTCACCTGGACCTCTAAAAATCATTATGTTTGTTTTAAAATCCTTAAATACACTCATTTAGAAGCACACAAAATTTCACCACTAAATTCCTTCAACAAGACGATTAACCAACTATCTCGCTTTATGTGCAAAACATCAAAATTAAGAAAATTTGCAAACGATCTCGGAATTCAAAATTTCTTTCACCAATAGACTCGGAGGAATTTTTATCCTTTAGAGTATAGTATTTTCAGGTCCGTCCAAGTACATATCGAGTCATTCTTGGCCTGACTCAATCTGGCCCTACAAGCCATTAGGTTACGACCTATTATGATTTATTGATTCTGCTAATTTTTTAAATTAGGTCATTATTATCATTTTTAGACCCCTCAAATTTTGTGACCAATACACCTTGCCTTGTGAAGGTGACTTGTCACTCTGGGCACACTTTTCAAGCTTTGGGTACTATGTAAATACAACACTAGAATAGTCGAGGCATTACATATGCACACACTAAGGATTGAACCCTATCAACTTTTTGAGCATGTAATAAAATCATAGAATAATCTATCAACATACAAAATCCACAAAAAAACACCCAAATATTTAAAGGTATATGAGATGAAAAAATTTTTGACAGATTAAAGAATTTAGCCTTAATTAAAAATACAAAATTAGTAAATTAGAAGTTTTATCTAACCGGTATGAACAAGAAAAAGTAAGTACAGGTCCAATTAAGAAGTTCATATACAATGAGAATTAAAGAGCTTAGTTTAATCAAGTTCCAAAAAGTATAAAAGAATCTAGATAAGGTCTTGATAGATAAAATTTTATGATAACTAGAGTTGAGGTATTGATTACCAAGTTTAATAACATAAAAATATAAACCAGGTAAGAGCTATAAAAGGAAAACCACCTTCTATTAAAAAAAATATAGTAATTAATTGGCCATAATTCAGCACTATGATACATTAATAGATGGAAATGAAAGAGATTTTCAAGTTCAAACAAAATCGTAAGTCACAAACCAACACATAATTACATATTAAAAGAAATATTCAAATTCCAATCTCAATTAAGCATAAATGATAAAAGAGTTATTAAATACTGATGGAATATTGGTCAGTATCAATAAAAATTGAATATCAAAACTAGTGTAAATTAGTTGTAACAAAGCAATTAAGCTTACAATAAACTATAAAAATAAAAAGCGCAGATAACATGTTAAAAAAAATCTTAGCAATTAAAAAGGATTTTATTAGGTAATTTTCAGAGAAAATGTAAATTCTTTGTACAACACATTTTAAATAAACAAATCTAATTAAGAAAAAGAATCTCTAAAAATAGGCACTGAGGTCCATATCAAGCC
>CANXYI011047577.1:0-16864 GCA_948208565.1 Hura crepitans
TCTCTTTGATGATCTTCACCTTCTCTTTAGCATTATTGACCAAAACTAGTCCCATAAGCTTGTGCTCACTCAATTCACTACAACACAAAGAAGTCTTGTATTATCTCCTATACAATGCTCATAAAGAGACATACCAAGGCTTGCCTAGTAACTGTTGTTGTAAAGGAATTTCAGTAAAGACAAATACTTATCCCAACTGCCCTTAAGCTCTATGGCACATGCTCGAAGCATATCCTAAAAATCTAAATGATGCTCTCTAACTGACCATCTGTCTGAGGATGAAAAGCCGTGTTGAAACTAAGTCTAGTCCCCAAAGCATTAAGGAGTTTTCTCCAAAATCTTAATGTAAAATGGGGATTTCCATCTGAAATGATTGAAGAAGGCGCTTTATGAAGATGAACTATCTCATCAACATACAGCTTGACCAACTTCTCCAAGGAATAATCCTTTCCAACTTAGATAAAGTGAACTAACTTGGTCAATCTATCGACCACCACCCAAACAAAATCTTGCTTATTCCTAGTGATCAGTAATCTAATCACAAAATCTATAGTGACTCGATCCCATTTCCATTCTAGAATTGCTATGGGATATAGCAAACCAAAAGGAACTTGATGCTTATCCTTCACTTATTGACAAGACAGACATATTATTGCATAGTCAGCTATATCTCTCTTCATGTTTGGACACTAATATATCATCTTCAAGTCCTAGTACATCTTAGTACATCCTAGTAATACTAGGATGCATAACATATGATACATTGTGTGCTTCTTGTAAAATCTACTGTCTCAAATCCTCATTCTCTAGCATGCAAAGTAGGTCATGATAATACAAATAGCCATCTTCCTTAACCACAAACTCATTAGACTTTCCCTCTTAGGTCATACTCATGATACTCTAAAGCCTATGATCATCTTTTGTTATTCTTTAACCACCTATATCAAACATGACTTAACTTGCAACTCGGCTAACAAACCACCATCATCTTGCAGCTTCAAATGGACATGCATCGCCTTTAAAGCTAGCATAAGCTTCCTACTCAAGGCATCCGTAACCATATTAGCTTTCATAGGATGGTAATTAATAAGGCAATCATAGTCCTTAATAAATTCCATCCATCTTTTTTGCCTCAACTTTAACTATTTTTGTGTCGGCAAATACTTTAGACTCTTATGATCAAGGAAGACATTGCACTTTTCCCCATAATGATAATGCCTCCATATCTTTAAAGCAAACATGATAGCTGTGAGCTCTAAATCATTTGTCAGATAGTTTTTCTCCTAAGGTTTTAATTGCCATGTGGCATAGGTAACAACCTTTCCATCCTACATAAGTACACACCCTAACCCATTCAGTAAGGCATCACTTATATGGTGAACTCTTTTCCCGACACTAGCTAAACTAAAATTAGAGCCTCTATCAATAAACTCTATAGCTTGTCAAAACTCTACTAACATATTCTATCCCACTCAAACTTGACATCCTTCCTCAGAAGACATGCCATAGGGCTTACTATCAAGGAAAATTCATTGACAAGCCTTTTATAATATCCAGCCAAACCTAAGAAACTCTTGATCTCAGTCATATTCTTATGCAGTTTCCACTCCATCATAGCTTAAATCTTGCTAAGATATACCCTTATGCCTTCTAGCAATGCTATATGCCCCCAAAATGATACTTCTTCTAGCCAAAACTCATACTTGTTGAGTTTATTAGACTAGTCCATTATTTGGGCTCATTTAAACACATTACCCATGTTATGGTGCACAAGTATCAAGGACAAAAAAACCAACCTCGGTTATCATGCACTGTAGCAACACAAGTGTTGAAGGGTAAATAAAGTTGCTTTTTATTTGAGTAGTGGCACTCATATAAATACTGTAAATATAGGTTAGCATTATTAAGAGCTGTTATATCTACATATAAAACATAGATGTGGTATATATAAAAAAGTGCTTTGTTTCTTTAGGTTGCTTGAGATTTTGATAACTGTGGGCTTGAGGCCCTGCATGTGTGTGATCCTAATATATGCCTAATATGTGCTGATGTTGACTGGCAGTTAGAAGGGTCCAAATAGAGGTCAAGTGAAATGATTGTCTATAAAAGTGCTTTTAACAGGTGAAAAAAATTTTGGTATGTCACCCGGGTAGCTGTTATGCTGCCCAATTTTCTGTAACTTGTAAAGTGTCTATAAATAGGTTTTCTAAGGCTATCAAAACATGTATGAACTTGCTTAAGGATTAGACTAAAAATCTAAGCAATACCTGATAGAGTTTTAGAATAGTCCATAAGTGTTAAGGAGTTTACCTCAAGAGAAATTCTATGATGGGTGACCTGGCAGGAAGTGTATTGCTTGTTAGGTTTCTTTAGGAATCCAGTAGGGGGAGTCACATTACTATTCGTTTTGGGATAGTGCCTTGGTACAACCGTTATGCTACTGGATTTTTAGCTTGAGGATTCTCAAAATGAATGTAACATGTTAAACAAATTTTAATTATTTTAAGAATCAAAATTTTGAGACTTTAATTTTAAATAAAACATGGCTTGAAAAAGATTTTAAATCATTTAGTTTTTCAAGTAATGGGAAAAGAGATAAGTATGTTCAATAACATGTTTGTGTGCACATGCCTTATTTGAGTTCAGTAATTGGATTGGGAAAGGGGTGTCACATTTGGTGGTATTAGAGCTTTAATTTCGGTGTTCCTTAGTGTTAAAGGTTATGTATAAGTGCTATTAGTTTTGAAACTTACATCAAATGACAATATGGTATCAAAGTCTTTGATATGTTCTTTTGCCTATAGCTTGCGATGAGTTTAAATATGCCTCATAGTAAGGAAGAGGTCGAGAGTCATGCTCTGACTACTATTGGTGAAGGAGGTGCTAGAGCTGTATTGTTTTAAGAAGTGATGCCAAGCAAGCAACCTCAATAACATAAGTACCACCTATTTTTTTGAGAGAGATATTAGATCTAGTGAGACAAGCTACATGAGTAGCACATCCACTACTTCCACTAGTTTAGCAGCCACCTCTAGTGCCACAATCTCTCTAAAAGACTTATCTTGAGAGGATCAATAAGATAGGAGTAGAAGATTTTAAAGGTAGAGGTATTACAGATGCAAGTGCAGTAGAGTACTAGTTAGATAGAACCACTAAAATCATGCAGCAGCTTAAGTGCACACCAAAAGTGAAAGTTATCTATGCCACTTCTTTATTAAAAGATGAAGCTTTCAAGTGGTAGGAAGCTTTGATAAAACATAAGAATGAGGCTAACTTGTCATAGGGTTACTTTTTGTAAGAGTTCTAGAAGAAGTACATATCTAAGCAGTACTTAAATGTTAGTAGATAAGAATTTATGGATCTTAAATAGGGACAAAAGTCAATACCTATGTATGAGAAGGACTTTGTCATGTTAAGCAGATATGCCAAAGACATGTTTAAAATAGAAATCAATATGTGTAAGAGATTTAACAAAGGTTTGAATGTAGAGATTAAGGCTAATATAGCTTCTATAAAGATTCGAGACTTCTATGCACATGTATTAGCTTATCTTGTAGTAGAGGAAGTACAAAAGGATAAGAGAGAAATCTATAAGAAGAAGAGGTTATATGGTTAGGGCTCAACTAGTACAGCCTAACATATGCATAAGAAGTTCAAGGGGAATTAGTTTGAGGCACAATGATAGACCTAGAAGCAGGGTCAATCATAGAGACAAGGATAGAGAGCATAGAGTAAGACAAGACAATAATAGTCTCAGGTTGCTAAGGTTCTAGTGACACAAATTTGAGTAATTAGTGGCCTAAGTGTTAGACTTACCATAGGAGACACAAGAGAGATTGGTGGAGATTCAGACCAAGAGTATATTTTGGATGTGGTGCAGTAGGTGATTTCATCACAGACTGCTCGAAATAGTCTGAGGGTGGATAGGGATCTACACTTGGATTAGTTAGAGGTTTGAAAGGGGATTGAGTTGAGAAGATAGTGGGTATATAAGGGATTAGGGTTGAGAGCAGAGTAGAGACTAGAGTGCTTACCTAGTAGTACATTATTAGAGCTAGAGAGAGACTAATTTGCCTAATGTGATAGCAGGTACCATTCTTCTTTTCGATTACTCTACTTTAGCTTTGATTGATCTAGGGTGTAAACACTCATATATATGTACTGTATAGCCACAAGACTAGGGGTTGGCATTAGAAAACCTTGACATAGAGATTATGGTTAGCAACCCTATAGGTTAACATGTAGTTGTAAATAAGGCCTACAAAGAATGTCTTTTGATAGTATATGGACATCAGCATTTGGTTGATCTCATTGAGCTACTTTTCGATGAGTTCAACTTGATCTTGGGCAGAGATTGGTTGTACAAGTATCAAGCAATTGTGAACTATTGTTAGAAGTGGATATCTCATAAGGTTAATGATGGGACTAAAATCATAGTGCTTAGTGAGAGAATAGATTTTCTCTCTAATATGATATTAGGTATTTCAGCTAGACAGATGTTAACAATGGGTTGCTAGGCTTTCTTGGCCTATGTATATGATGTCAAAAAGGGAGAGCTAGATACTAGTGCTATACTAGTAGTTTCAAAATATATGGATGATTTTCTTGAAGAGTTGCCCAATTTGCCACCAGAATAAGAACTCGAGTTCAGCATAGATGTTTTACTCGGCATTGCTCTAATATCTATAGCTCCATACTGTATAGGTCTTATAGAATTAAAGGAGTTAAAAGTATAATTGCAAGAGTCTCTTGACAAAGGTTTCATAAGGCTGAGTGTATAACCTCGGGGAGCATCGATTTTATTTGTTAAGAAGAAGGATGTTCTCTTCGGTTATGTGTGGACTATTGATAGTTAAATAAGGTTATTTTGTACTAAAGATAAATGATTTGTTTGATTAGCTTAGAGGAGCTAGGGTGTTTTTAAATATTGATATGAGATCTAGAATTATTACCATTTAAGGATTAAAGATAAAGATATGGCTAAAACTGATTTTAGGACACATTATGGCAATTATGAATTTTTGTTAACGCAATTTAGGCTTACCAATGCTTTTGTAGCCTTTATAGATGTCATGAATCGAGTCTTCTAACCTTTCTTGCATTAGTTTGTTATGGTCTTCAAAGATTATATTCTGGTATACTCAAAGAGTAAGGAAAAACATGAACAACATTTAAGAACAATTCTTCAAGTTTTGCGAGATGAGAAGCTCTACATGAAACTTATTAAGTGCAAGTTTTGGCTTAGTGAGGTGCCTTTATTAGGACACATAGCTTCTATAGAAGGCATTTAAGTGGATCCTAGTAAGATACAAGCTGTTATGTAGTAGAAGCCACTGAGGAACATAATAGAGATCAAGAGTTTCTTTGGTTAGACTAGGTATTACAGATAGTTTGTTAAGGGTTTCTCCTTAATTGTAGGACCTATTACTTAGTTATTAAGGAAAGATGTAAAGTTTGTTTAGGATGATCAATGTCAAGAGAGTTTTGAAAAGCTAAAAACCATGTTGATAGAAGCTCTTATCCTTGTACAACTAGTGTCAGGGAAGGATTTTCATATCTACAGTGATGTACGTTATACTGGGTTAGGTTGTGTTCTGATGCAAAAAGGCAAAATTGTTGCTTATGCTTCAAGACAGCTAAAGCCACATGAAAAAAAACTACCTTACATATGATCTGGAACTTATAGTAATAGTTTTTGCTTTGATGATTCGAAGACATTATCTCTATAGAGAAAAGTGTTATGTTTACATAGATAAAAGAGTTTAAATTATCTTTCTACCTAAGAGGATATGAATTTGAGATAGAGATGATGGATAAAATGATAAAGGATTATGATTGCCTAGTTGATTATCATCTAGGAAAGGCTAATGTAATGGTAGATGCTCTTAGTAGAAAGTTCATGGTAGCCATAAGAGCTATAAATGTTAGATTACAACTTATAAGTGATGATGCTTTGTTAACAGAGTTGTAAGTGAAGCCTAGTTTGCTAGAACAAAAGAAATATTCTTAAAAGAATGATAAAAAACTGATAAGTGTGACTAGTGCCATTCAAGAGGGAAGCATACTAAGTATGAAATCAAGATTGATGGTTCCCTATGCTACCATGACATAATATATGTACCAGATATGGAAGAGTTGAGGATGCAAATTTTATATGAAGCTCATAGTGCTCCTTATGTTATACATCTTAGTAACACTATGATGTATCAAGATTTGAAGTTATCTTATTAGTGTTAGGAATGAAGAGAAATGTGTCAGAGTTTATGACCAAGTGCCTCATTTGTTAGCAAGTGAAGGCTGAGTATCAAGTTCCCTCTGGATTGGTTAATCCTATAGTAATTCCTAAGTGGAAATGGGATAAGGTCATAATGGACTTTGTTGTTAGTTTACCTTGACAAGGAGCAAGTGTGATTTAGTTTAAGTTGTAGTGGATTGATTGACTAAAATTGTGCATTTCATACTAGTCAGGATGGACTACTCTTTAGAGAAGCTTGCAGAATTATACATTGATGAGATAGTCAGATTGTATGCAGTGCCTACTTCAATCTTATCAGATTGAGACTTGAGGCTTACTTTAAGGTTCTAGAAGAAGCTTTATAATGCCATAAGCACTCAATTAAGTTTCATTATGCCATTTCATTCTCATACTAATAGACAATTAGAAAGAGTCATTCAGGTAACTCTTGATACTTCAATGATTTTGATGCTGAGTTTTTTGTGTGATGTTCATGTTAAGTGTGTTTGTTAGGTGATCGAAGGCATGCTGAGAAGTTATGCAATATAGTTTAAGGGAAGCTAGGATCGTTACCTTTCCTTAGTGGATTTTGTTTATAATAACAATTTTCAAGCAAGCTTAGGAATGGCTTTTTATGAAGCTCTATATGGAAAGAAGTGCAAAACTCCGTTATGTTAGAATGAGCTGACCAAGACCAAGTAAATGGGGCTAGATCTGATTAAGGATGTTAAAGAGAAGGTGAAGATCATTAAAGACAAATTGAAAGTAGTTTTTGATAGATAAAAGTCCTATGTTACTTTGAAGAATAAGGAAATTTAGTACGAAGTGGGAGATAAAGTGTTTTTAAAAGTTTCACTTTAGAAGAAGGTTCTAAAATTTGGCAAGAAAGAAAAGTCAAGTTAGAGGTTTATTGGTACATATGAAGTGACAGAATGTGTGGGCCTAGTAGCCTATAGACTAGCTTTGCCTCTTGAGCTTCAGTAGATATATGACATTTTTCATGTGTATATGCTTTGAAAGTACATATAAGATCTTTCACATGTGCTATCAATTGAAGAAGTAAAGATTAGATTAGACTTATTTTATGAAGAGGAATCAAAAATAATCTTAGCAGTAGAGGTGAAAGAACTAAGGAATAAAATCATACCACTTTTAAAAGTGCTCTAAAGACACCATGGAATAGAAGAAGCTACCTATGAGATAGAAGCTCATATGTGAGAGCAATATCCTCAGCTGTTCGAATAAAGTAATTTTAAGGATGAAATTTCTTTTATATGGGGAAGAAATATAATGCCCAAAAAATCCCAGTGTTATGAATAGTCCTTCTCGAGACGTGTATAGTATTTTTTTGATGTCGGGAGCATTAATTTTATTGAATGTAAATATTAATTGTAGAATAATTTTTTGTGAAATTTTAAGTTAAAACGAAGTCCTTTAGGTGGTTAAAAATGACAGTTAAGTTTTATAGCAGTCTCACTTGAATAGTGACCTAGTTTTAATTGAACTATAAAAATATTCAAAAGTTGCTTAGAAAATTTTAGGATTGGTAAAGCTATATACTCAAATATTCCAAAGAGTCCATTGGCAACAAAATTTGAATTTTTAGAGATTTGGAAGTATTTTTACTAAAATTGGGAAAACTAAAATAATGGCATTTTATTCATTTTTTTAGCTTTGGTTTTTAGAGGGTTATGAGTCGATAATTATAAATTTTAAGAAAGTTAAGTTGAGTTTAATTTAGGTGGAATGGAGTGGATATAAAAGAGTAAAAATTAGAGGATTAAAGAGGGAATTTTGCCCAACTAAATAAGGGTCAAAATTCACTTATTTTAGTCAAATGTAGAATAATGTTCTTCCTTATCCCTCTCCTCTTAGTTGCCAACACACCTCTCCTTTATGGAAGCTTAATTTTTTTTAGTCCCTCAATTCTCCTTAATTTCTCTCACCTAGTTAGAACCTCCAATCATCTATGATCCCTAGAAGCTAGTAAAAGTGTAATATCATGGAAAAACCAAAGGATTTGCTCGATTTTAGGTCTTGATAAATAGTGACCATTTTTGGTTTGGGTAAGTTTTTTTGAGTTCTAATATTTTCCCATGTTTTATAGGTGCCCAAGAATATATTTATGTGGTCAGTTCTAATTTTTTGAAGCATAAATGATTTTATGTAATTTTTTATGAAATTAATCTATAATTTGTAGTTAACTCGAGTGAGAATCAGAAGGATAATGGAAAGGAGAATGCATGAACAAGCTCATAATCATCTTTTGGACTTATTGAAAGTGAAATTTTAGAAATTTAATGTGTGTGTGTTAGTGCATTTAATATTTGGGTATTGCATTATGGAAGTGCTACTTTCTGCTTAAATGATGCCATTGTGTGAATTAATATTTTTAGTTGAATATTTGACTGGAAATAAATGTATGAGTGAAGATGAATTACATGATATGTGTGTGAGCTAATATGGGCTAAAAATGCCCTATGCAATGGTATGCATGTTTGTGATGGAAATAAGCATGATTGATTGTCAATGTTGGCTAGTGTGATGAAAATGTGTGAATGCAAACATTTTTGTCATGAAACAAGTGCATACAGATAATTTTATGGTGTTGGATATCATATGGCCATATGGTTTAGAGCCTTGAAGTGTATGTGAGATGTTGATAATAGTCATGTATTGGCATAATGCACTTAAATTCTTACGTAGGAATATTATGCTTTATGTTGGTGCCTTGACAATGAAAAATGGATGTGATAGTGTATGCATGTTTGATATGGCCGAATAGCTAAAAATATTGGTGTATGTGTGTGTAGATATGTTACACACTCTTATAAAGGCATTAATGATATTGTACTCATGGCAGTGTTTATGTGACATACTTTTGGTATATATGCTCATTTTTTACTTTGTGTGTTTTTGAGTGGTATTATGACATTATTAAGTATTACATATTTATTTTATGTTGTAAAGCCATGGTTATATCCTTTTGAAACTAATAATACATTGGGAAAGACATTATGGCCGAAATATGCTAAAGCCATAATGTGTTGATTTTGTTTAATGTATGCCTAATATAGTATACATGTGTTAAGAAAAGTTGTATATAGGCATGAAAATGTTGATGTCCTAAGTGGTTGATAATTATTCTGTGGGATATGACTGTGTTTTATTTTGTGCTTTGCTTGAAGTTTGAGCATAATTATGATGAGAATTAAGAATATTGTTTTTCGATTGTTCATTTGTTAGCCTAGCCACCTTATTCAAATTAGTTAAGCTAGTTGAAGTGATATAACAAGAAAACTAAAATATTCTAATTGGCCCATGCTAATTGACATCCTAGATTTGATAAGTTAACTAAACAAATTGGAGTTTAGTAGTTGCTATGACACTTTACTGTCTTCTAATGACCTTCAGGTCAAGTAATGACCTTTGGATTTAATAATGACTATTGGGTTCGGATAATGACCTTCAGGTCTAGTTTGGGGACCTTTGTGGTTTTAATGGCTTAGGTGGCCCATTATCCTTGTTATCCATTATAGTTAAGTGTTTCCTTAAGTATGGGCATTAGTATACATAAATGATTAATTTGTTAATTATTGAGATACTTGTTTTTGATGTTATGTTTAAATACAGATATCATGAGAAATGCTTAAATATATAAGGTTAATACATGCTTAAATGTTTTGTTTTTGTTAAAAGCATATTATATACATGTGAGAATATAGTTTTATGCCTTAATTGTCATTTCATACATATGCTTGATGATGCATGAGCCCCTAAAATTTCCTTAATACACTACTAAGTAAATTTTCTTGGTTAAAGAACTAGATTTGAGTTAATGCCTTGAATTTGTTGCAGATTAAGAGCAAGCTATTTTTTAAGTATTTTGCTCATTTTTACATATTATTATGGTGATATATTTTATTAATGGAACTTGTATGTAACATGAGAGGGATTGGGCCTAATCTGGGATATTATTGTTTTGTAATTACTTAAGCAGATTTTAAGACTGTATTTTTATGATTATTTGTAAATGTTTTTTGATGTTGAGATGTTAAGTTATTGTTGATGGTTAGGAGCACAAAATAATGTTAAAAATATGATGACTGAATTATAGAAATGTTGTTTACATATAAAAGTTACTATTCATTTTGGGATAGTCCCTCGGTACATCCATTATGCAGCTGAATTTTTGGCTCGAGGATTCTTGAAATGAATGTAACATGTTATATGTATTTTAATTATTTTAAAAATAAAATTTTGAGACTTTAATTTTTAATCAAACATGGTTTGAAAATGATTTTAATTCATTTGGATTCTCAAGTAATGGTAAAAAGAGATAAGAAAGTTTGATAACACATTTGTGTGCACATTCCTTAGTTGGGCCTAGCAACTGGATCAAGTAAGGGATGTCACACCCATTTTGTCAATACTATGATTAGGGATACTTAGGTGTATCACACTTATATGCATTAAAAATCTGACATTATGAACACTTCATGATTTTCTCTATACTATGATTTTATACCAAAGACTTTATAACATGATTTAAGACATTAAAAACAATTATAAGTAATATATAAAAGTACTAGGATATAAAGAGAAAAGCCTTTTATGTTAATTCACAAGGTTTGAAGACATGAATATAACCCTATTAAATGAGCTCTTTGGAATACATCTGATAAGAGCTTTATTGGCATAATTGGAAGTCAAACCTAATCTTCTTTTACAAGTTAGAGATGCATAAAAAGAAGATAACAAGCTAAAAAATATCATAAGTTTGGTCTAAGAGGGGAATCCAACTGAATTTAAGCTTAAGGTAATAGATGCTTGTGTTATCAAGGCCAGTTATGTGAAATAAATGTGGAAGATGTAAAGAAGTAGATTCTTTAGGAAGCTTATAACACACCATATGCTATGCATCCTAGTAGCACCAAGATGCACCAGGACCTTAAGTCTTCCTATTGGTGGCACAACATAAAGAGAGATATGGAAGACTATATGACTAGATGCGTTACTTGTCAATAATTGATGGTGGAGCATTAAGTTCCATCAAGATTGCTTCACCTTATACTAGTACTAGAATTGAAATGGGTAGAGTCACCATGGATTTTCCTATTAGGTTACCTTTGACCAGAAGTAAGTGTGATTTGGTACGGGTAATTATGGACAAAATTGACTAAGTCTGCTCACTTTATACTAGTGAGAATGGATTATTCTTTGGAAAAGTTAGTAGAATTGTATATTGATAAGATAGTGAAACTGCATAGAGTGCCATTATTCATTATATCATAGCAAGACTTGAGGTTCACATTAAGGTATTGGAAAAAGTTGCATAATGCCTTAGACACTCGACTTAGCTTTAGCATGGCTTTTCATCCACAGATAGATGGCTAATTTGAGAGGGTCATTTAGGTAATTTTAGTACTTGAGTGACTTTAATCCTCAGTTGATTATACACTTATGATGAAAACATGTTTGTTAGGTGCTAGAGGACATGTTGAGAAGTTATGCCATAGAATTTAAAAGGAGTTAGGATCGATATCTACCCTTAATAGAATTTACTTATAACAATAGTCATTAACCATGCTTGGAAATGGCTCCTTATGAGGCTTTAAATGGAAGAAATTGCAAAACTCCTTTTATGCTGGAGTGAGTTAAGTGAGAACAAGTTGATAGGACTAGACTTGATTAAAGATGCTAAAGAGAAAGTGAAAATTATCAAAGACAAGCTGAAAAGCTATATTTGATAGACAAAAGTCATACTAACTTAAAAAGGAAAGATATAGAGTATGCAATCAGAGAATATGTATATTGTCATGGTGATTTGATTACGAATGAATATTGCATGATATGGTAATTATATACTTGCACACTTAGTATGAGTTGAATTTGCATATTTATTTCAATTGAATTCATAAATGCATGTGCATGAGTGAATATGCTATTGTGAATACACCACTAAGCATTATGCATAGCGCATCATTGTTTTTGTGATATGTAGGTTAAAGAAATAGATAAAGCTTAAAGCCTCTCAGCAATGTAGATCAAGATATGATATATTTTGTTATTTTGATTTCCTTTGTATAAATTATGGGATGTAATAATGTTGGGCACTCATATGTTGTACAAGAGGAATCGGTCCTAGACTAGTTTCAAAATGTTTTGTAATTCTCATCAGAACTTAATTACTTTGTTAATTGTATTTATGAGGGGCGTCACATGACCTAATTAAGAAGTATATCATGTACTAGTCTATTTACATTAATAATGTCCCATCTTATCAATAATATGACTTGCAAAAATTTTGGTATCATCACATTTGCGTGCAATAAGAATCTTGTATCTTGAACACTTCACAATTTCCTCTATACTATGATTATAGACCAAAGACCTTATATCATGGTTTAAGACATTGCAAACATTTATAAATAACATACAAAAGTACAATGATATAAAGAAAATACCTTCTATTAATTTACAAAGTTTTAATGTAAATGAACATAATCCATATTACATAAGCTATAGGGCGTACAACTAAAGCAATGCTTACAAATCAAGTAGTAGCACCTCTTACAATTGAACATGGAGTACTAGCCACTAATGTTGCTCCTCAGTTGGCTCTATTATTGTCAGGGTTCTTTATAGTTAATCCCTATGTAGTTATGCCCTTGTGCTTCTTATTAGAAGCATAAGAGGTATTGCCTTGCCCTTAGCTCCTCTTATTTTAAATTTTCAACATGATGATTCCCAAATTATTTTAAAACTATAAAGTGGTTTTAATTAAGTTAAGATTTTAAAAGTATATATATTTTTCAATGTTTACAAAAAATTTTTAAATTATACAAGTTTTTAATAAGGGTTGTTCGAATATCATTTTTGTGCCAGTTCTCATTCGGGTCTTGTGATAGGAGTGGATGAGGGGTGTCACATGACCTAATCAAAAAGTACATCATGTGCTAGTCTATTTGCATTAATAATATCCTATCTTGTTAATAATATGACTGGCAACAATTTTGACATCATCACATTTGTGTGCAATAAGAATCTCGTATCTTGAACACTTCACAATTTCCTCTATACTATGATTATATACTAAGGACCTTATATCATGGTTTAAGGTATTGCAAACATTTATCAATAACATACAAAAGTATAATGACATAAAGAAAATACCTTCTATTGATTTACAAAGTTTTAATGTAAATGAACACAATCCATATTACATAAGCTATAGGGCATACAACTAAAGCAATGCTTACAGATCAAGTAGTAGCACCTCTTACAGTTGAACATGGAGCACTAGCCACTAATGTTGCTCCTCGGTTGCCTCTATTATTGTTAGGGTTCCTTGTAGTTGATCTCTATGCATTGTGCCTTTGTGCTTTTTATTAGAAGCATAAGAGGTATTGCCTTGCCCTTGGCTCCTCTTATTCTGACCTATGTTCCCCCTATTCTAATTCTGCTCATTGATATCCTCTAACTCCATGACTACAGATACTAATTGGGAGAAATCTCTAATTTTATTGAGAGCCAAACCATTCATGATAAAGTTATTCAGCATATTTTAAAATCATTTACACTTAGTATCCTTGGTGGGAAACATGTCCTTAATGTATTTCATTAGCTTCAAAAATTCTTTTTCATGCTAAAAGATAGAAATTTGGTATTGCTTGAGGTTCAAAAATTCCTTCCATCAAGTTTCTCTATAAGTGTCATTGATATACCTTTTCTTAAACTCAGCTTGTAAGAATTGCCATGTTATCATTTTAACTGGCTTCCTTTTTGTCAACAACTTCCACTAGTTGAAAACTTCTTCTTGGAGAAGGGACTTTACACACATCAAAATCTTTTAATCATTATAGCCCACTTGTCCTAGTATTCTTATTATATTCTCCAACCAATATTTTGCTACTGTAGAATTATCCTCCTTGAAATTTTTGAATTCCTTAACCTTTGTCTTTTTAAGCCTTTCAATAATGTTTCTCTACCTCGATTTTGGTTGAGGTGCTAAAGGTTATTTATGGCATATTAGCTATAGCTTACCTTAACAACTATATTAGCTCATGTAGCATCACTTGTTATCCCTTAGCAAAAGGTGTAGGTGGCAAGATAGTAGATGTAAGCTATTGTTTTGAGTTACCTATTCTTGATGGAGTATAACTATCAGCCTCTTTATTATAACTTGATGCAAGTTATGGGACATGATCACCTATATTCAATGGTGAGCAATATACATTAGTGGATCGAAGCATATACATGTAATGCAATTGACTATGCATATTATTTCACACATACGCAGTTACACACATAAAAAAACTCATTATATAGGTTAAAACTACCTTAGACTACATGTAGATGCCTAGATTTTAGGCTAATGATGATAACTAAAGACAAGCTCAACCAACAAGGCAATTAACCTCAGTTTGAATGGACCATCTTAGTATAAGTCTGCCAAGACTTAATGCTATAAGGTCCACACTAACTAACTAAGGCCCAGCCTAAAATAGTATGCCTATAGCCCATGGTCTGCCTAGATAAGCCAAAGCCCACATCTACATAGACTATAATACACTTAGCCCAAAACCAGGCCCAAGCCTAAAAGTCCTCTTAGACAAGCCAAAGCCCATGTCCACATGGACTATAATAGACTCAACCTAAAACTAGGCCTAAGACCCATAAACAATTAGGGTGGACCCAAAGCTAAAGTCTACACAAACTTAGCCACTAAAGACAACACCAACCTACCACCAAAAGTTTCTAGAAGTGTGAACTTCCTATTTAGACTATAACTCTAATCCTTATTAGAATTCTACCACTTTTGGATGGGAAAGCTATGCACTAAACCTATAAATACCCCTTCTCAAGGGAGAATTAGGGGGGATCCAAAGAGGAAAATTAGAGAATCCAAACCCACTTTTTTGAGAGTTTAAGTGTTAATTCCAAAGAAGGAATCAATTTACTAGACTTTAGCTTGTAATAAAAACTATTTTTCTTTCTAAAACCCAAATTTTGTATTATTGCTTGTAGCTCATTCACAAGGTAAGATCTGAGGCTCATCTTATTCATCATTATCATTCATCTGTATGGATTATTTCTATAAACTAATAATCTTTTAGGACTAATCGATACATGAGATGATTCTATGTAATCCCCTAATCAATTATAGGAGTAGGCTATTGCTTTGAACTATATTGATCGTATGTAATTGCCTATTTAAATGATGTAATCATTCTTTAATTGACACTCTAATCACATGGACTTAACATAAAGCATGATAAGGTCCGTATAGACTTAATATTTAAATATATATGTGATCCATCCATGCAGACTATTGTTTGATAATAGTCTTTCATTTACTTTATATACTATGTTTTAACATAGTTTATTTACCATGTTGACATGCCTATATGTT
Source organism: Hura crepitans (assembly GCA_948208565.1). Lineage (NCBI taxonomy): Eukaryota > Viridiplantae > Streptophyta > Magnoliopsida > Malpighiales > Euphorbiaceae > Hura > Hura crepitans. Next base: position 15,651 of record CANXYI011047577.1, read on the forward strand.
GTTATCATGTTGTTTGACTATTATGTTTGTTAATATACATATCATTAATATTCTAGAATTAATGTATGCTCCGTACAGACTCCTTCTCATAAGGAATGTAGTTTGCATGGATATATATTCTATACATGTATATTTTGTATTGTGGTATGTGGTCCACACAGACTCCCTTTCACAAGTATCGTAGTTCACACAGATGTGTTATATGTATGTGTATTCCATGTATCAGTTTGCACGGACTCCCTTTCATGAGGACTGTAGTCCACACGGACACATGTTCTAAATTTTAGTTCTTATGAATATTATTGCACCTCGTTCTTAGTAAAACAATGAAAATCTATAATGTTGACTCCGTTAGGGACTGAGAATTAATTTTGAAAGTGCCTAAATAATATACCTTCTAATATTCTAATTTTTCATCAGTCCCATATATTTCATTTTTATATATAAACTGTCCCTTTTTACCATAGATGGTGTTGTGAATTATAGATGAATTTTTCAATCAATAATAGGAGATTGTTAGCATATCCATCACTCTCAAGCCTTATGCCTTTAAGTATATGAAATGATGAACTAACTTATCACTATTATCCTAGATTAGAAAGACCCATTAAGAAGGGCACCCATTTTTGGGAACCATAAAAGCCTTTTTAGACCAAACCATGAAGCCTATATAGTTAAGCTTAGTAACTTCCCCTATGTTGTATTACTCTAAGTGTTTGTGATTACATTATGATTGCTATATGGGCTTATTACATTTAACTTTATTTGAAATTGGGCAAGCCCATTGTGCCTTTTATCTAGAATAGGCCTAACCTAATTTCACCTCAAACAAGACTTAAATGTTATAGGCCACTATTTTTCCATGTGCTTTAAATACAAAAGGTTATTAGACCAAATTAGACCTATAATTTAACCTATGCAACCCCCGATGATGCTTAGGTAAGCCTGCTTAAGAAGAATTGCTAAAACCACATGTGTAAGAGTAATAAGGGTTAAAGGCATATTGCTTGTGTTTGTCCTTATATACCTAACATGTATCCTTTTTGTGTTTATATGCACATACATAACATTGCACCGTACCTACTCTATGACATAAACTTCTTGCTTTCTTGAGAACTCACATTTTGTAAATATATATTATAGCATACTTATCCCTACATAAGCTTTTTATATTCCATGCATCCATGTAACAATCTAGTACACATGCATTAATA
>CANXYI011047708.1:0-18123 GCA_948208565.1 Hura crepitans
ATTTCCAAGTTGAGCTTTTGGTTGAATGTGGACAACCCCTGAAGCTTGATTTTGAATAAAAGGATATTGGGAGTTCGACTTGGGAGGTGATCTTGGAGGACTATGGAGTGATTTTTTAGGCTGGCAATGATTGCAAGGACATGTTGCATGGACAAGAACACTGTGTCTGGTCTGTTCCTTTGTTGGAACAACAGTACAGGAATTTAGGACAAGATTTCTGCTCTGTGGAAAGATCCCAGTTTTCCATTTTCAAGATAACGTGCAATGTCTCGCTGCTTTCCATTTCCACCTCCAGGATATGAAAAGGCCAGAATTGACAATGCAGACTTTCTAAAAAAGGTGCATATCATCTTTTTCAGTAACCCGTTTTTGCTAGCTTGAATTTTCTTCATATTTCAGATCTATTTTTGTTGGACCATGTCATTCCAATGCAATTTGACATTGGAAAGCTTACAAGGCATTTATATTTTCACTCGAGGAAAATGGAAAAATAGGATTTCGGAGGGAATTGCATAAAATCTTATGGAGTCTGTTCATTAGGGGGCTCCAGCTGAATTTTGAAATAGAATAGGAGGCAAGGATGTTGTGGATGAACCATTTGGGATGATGATCATGTTTTTGTTTATCAGAAGTTCATACGATGACAGAACATTTATTGGAAATCTTTTCGATTTTTGACATATGTAGAAGATAGCCACGGGGGAATATATGAATTGATATAAAAAAAAGCGTAGACAAGCCTGCTGCAAGCTGCTTTCAGATATGTTAATAGTCTGAAATGGGTCCCATCACCAATTAACCACCAAAATGCCTAATGTTTGTGTAGTTCTGGTACATATTCCCAGGAGTATTATTGTTGAGTAAACACCAAGATGTAGTGTAGTGGAGGAAGGAGTGATTGTATTGTTTGTCAGTTCTTTTTCCCCATGACATAAATGTGTTCCTTTGTTGCATACAACTTTTATTTAATACCTTGATTGTACATTCCATTTGGTTTGCCTTGGGGCTTAAGATGGTTTGACATGCTTAGATATATTTGTGTGTTGATTTGATCCCAGCAAAATAGTCCAAAATATGGCCTTCTCCTTTCTAGATCTTAGAGATTTATTTTTGGAACATTAATTTTGCACATCATAGTTAATGCAAAATTAAGGATACGAAGATCAATTTCCTTTCAAGGCCTTTTCTAAGATAAGTCAATCTACCTAGGGAATTATTTTGACTACTAAAGTCTTGACAATCTCAAAAGAGGGTAAAAACTTGCTGTTATTTGTTAGTAGATGTTTCCTTTCAAATAGAGTTGAAGCAGTTAGTCATCTCTTGGTAAAATTGTGAGGGAGAAGTTATATAAGAGCTGCCAAGGCCAAGGAATTGCTCGTCTTCGTGCCCAGAGGTTGATGTCTTCAGGGCCTTCCATTTTGCATTTATTCTACCACTAGTTAGCGTACTATTTTGTGCATGTTGCAATAAGTATTATAGATGCATTGTCTCGTACATTGCGAGCTTACAGATTTTGGAAGTGTCAAATAATGTTCTATCTCTTCTGAGTTTAGCTTTGTCTTCCTTTCTTCTGCTTGGGGGTCTTTGTGGGGATGTTTTTGTGGTGGGGGTTTTGGGTGGGGGAAGGTTGTGGTGGGTTTGTTCTGGAAAAGGTTTGGATGCCCGAACTGCAAACAGGACATACAGGCTAGGGTTTCCCTTCAAGTCCTTGCTAATAAACTAAATAGTGGCAGATGCAAACTTGTGCACATTCATATCTAGGGCCAGACTATGGTTTGATCGCAAATTTCAATGCAGTTAGCGTCCCTACAAACTCTAACCATTTTAACCTCCAGAATATTCTTCTAGACACTTTGGACTGTAGAAATCATGTACCTATTGGAATTATTCGAATCGAAGCTCTTTTTTGCCTAAATAGTTACTTTGAATGTGGATTGGCACTCTCATCATGCCTTAGTTGTTTCAAGCTCTTTAAAAGAATTGAGGAAATAATAGTTAGCATGGGTTTAATGATCTGCAGTTAAGCAAAACTGGAATGCAATTCAACATAGATATGAATGTCCAACTCTTATGCAAAGAGATTTTGTTATGGGCTATTTGTTTGGGGCATTTATTGCAGTTCTGTTATCTGAGGAGTTTTAACTGCTCTTACTGCTTCCACAGTTGCAGTAAGTGATAGTTAAATTGTGAGTTTGTATTCCTGTAGTTTTAGCAGGGAAAGAGTTTGACAACTCTCATGTTTTAAGAGTTTGACAACTTTCATGCTTTGTCTTGCCTTATGAGAAATAAATTTTGAGGGGCTTTTAGATGTGAGTGCTTTTCAACCCTTGAAATTTGAAGGTGAGTTGTGAGGGATATATGTGGAATCTGAAATATTCTGAAAATGGTGTTCCAGAAACTGTTGGTGCTAGAGACCATGTAGCTGTGCTGTTACCACTTTAAGGCAAAAATATTTGCTGTTCTTACTTGCTGTATGGAATATACTGACTCTTTCCATTGCATGCTGGTCAGCCCGCAGGTTGTGGTCCTATATTCCGGATCGTAACACCAGTTGATATAAACAAGCTCGTCAAATAGAGCTTGTTAAAGGAGCAAGAACCTTGGAACTAAAAGAGAGTTGCGTATCTTATATTTCTGCTGGAAATTTGACTTTATTGATTAAATTTAATCTTGTTAAATAGAGTTTATAAACCTAATACAATAGGAATCCTTTTCCAACTAGGAATCCTATTATAACTAAAATACTGCTTATTAACACCAGAACCATTAACATTACTCCCCTCCTAGAAAAAGAGCTTCTCCTCAAGCTCTAGACCCTTGTAATGTTCCTTTAAGCGATGGTTACAATTTCGAATAGGTAGCAATGACGTTGGCTGTTGAAATAAATTGTGAGCTCTATCCACAAATGGGTCTAGCTTGCTTTCCAGGTCTGTGAAATCCCGTATTGAGGTCTGTTTTCGTTGTAGGACTATTGGTGTCCCTCCCAACTCGAAGCTCATAGTGTAGGAGATGGAATCCCGTAAAAGAAATGAGGGTAAAGATGAAACTTCAGCTCCTTGTATAGGAATCAAAGCTTGTGGCCATGTGACACCAAAGTTTGTGGCCAATGGATCCTCAAACCCCTTCAAGGTCGAGAGTCAAGCTTCAGAATTTGGGGCATCACTTTGCTTACTCTTCCTCTTGCCAACTGGTGTGCCATTCTTTGTCCGTTTGTCAGCTGGTTGTTAGCTCAGTTAGGCTGCAATGTATTATTGCTATTAGCAGTGGCCTCCTCCTCTTTGTTTGCTGGTTTGTTCAACTTGGAAACAATCACTTAGAATTGCTCTTGAAATTGCAAGAAGAGTTGTTGAATCTGACTGCCCAATTGGCTTTCAAATTCCTACAGTCTAGCTTCTGGTCCTGACACCATTAGCATGCATTTCTCTTGCAATAGCGATATGATTTCAGTGTCCATAGTGTTTGGCTCTAATACTAACTGTTGTGATTCCCTATTGTGGATCTCGACACCAACCGATATAATCAAGCTCGTCAAGAAGAGCTTGTATCTTCGAAGTTGTTAAAGGGAGTAAGAATCTTGGAACTCGTTAAAAGAGAGTTGTTTATCATATATTTCTATCAGAAATTTGACTTATTTTATTGATTAAATTTAGCCTCTTGAAATAATTGTTCCAAGACTAGTAAAGTAGGAATTCTTTTTTTTTAAGTAGGAAACTATTAATTCCTTTCTAATTAGGAATTATTAGAATAGGAAAACAAGTATTAAGAAATCCTACTATAACTAAAATACTTTGTAAATAATTAGACAAAATCTCCTAATTAATATTACTACTAAATATCGAATTCCTAATTAATGTCCTTTCCATCTTTGGCACTCCTTTTAACCCGTGTCCCATGCTTCCCATATATTTTCTGCACTTGTAACATTACTCCCCTTCTGGAAAAAGAGCTTGTCCCCAAGCCCTAAATATATAAAAGTAATATTACACAGTTCTGTTTGTTCTGCTTGGCGAGTTCCCTTGCAGAAAATTTTTTCTTCATATGCACCAAATACACCCAAACCAACCTGAGGTTGAATTTCCAATTTGAACCATTGGTAAGCTGTAAAACTAATATAATGAATCCTATTATAACTAAAATACTGGCCTGGCTGCAGGGCGAGGTGTGCAGGCATGCCTGTGGCAGCGGCAAGGTGGCCTGATCATGAGTGTGAATCTTGAGCTTGGTGCAGAATTAATCAACTATACAAGAAAATATTAACATCGATTATGTCAATATCAGTTCCCTATGAACCCCTGAGTATCATTTTTTAATTTTCTAGTTATTGTTTAGGTTTTGTTTAAATTGCTTTTATATTTTATTGTTGCTAACCATTTGAAAGTGTAAATTTTGTTTTTGTATTTGTGGCTATCTGAAGGTACTAATTTCATTTATTTTGAGATTAAAGAAAAAGATAAATTCTAAACATTTTTGAAGTTTACCTTGTTTTCAATTTAGACCTTGCCAATGCAAAGTGACGTGTAACTGATGTCGATCTCAAAGAGTTCTTTGTTTACTTATTTTAAGGTTAAAGAAAAGAGGTAATTTTTTCCAAGGCCTTTTAATATTTCCCCAAGTTACAATTTTTCTTGGCTATTTCAAAATTAGTAACCTTACCCTGTAAGGTATGTACAACTCCACAGTTTAGTTCTTGATTGTGAAAGTACTAAGTTCCCATTGCACTTCAGTCCTTGGCATTTTAAATTTGGGCAACAAACTAATTCTTGAAACCCTTAAATTGAGTTGTAATTTATTCCCCAAGGGTTTATGTTGCGGAACATTTTAATCCCTTGAAATCACACTTGTTATCCTTAATAATTAAGGACTTCAAAGTGTTTCATCCTGAAAAGAATAAGGATTAAAGTGCATATTATGATAAATTTGAGGTGATTTTTTGAAATTAACAGCAAAGAAATCTATCCATGCCAACTTTTCATTATTGAATGTATTTTACTGAGTGGTATTCACTAAATCTTGTCTACGAGAATTACTACATGAATTGGCTGTGTATACTTTGTCATATTTACTGTATGCAGTGAATATTCCTTAAATGGTTTATTAGTTTTGGATTGCTTCCATTACTCCCAATACTAGACTAAAACATTATAGATGACTTATGAGCATAAGAGTATCAGTTTTGAAGTTGGCCAGTTTTATGGGGATCTGATGATTTCAGGGCTTGTTAAGAGGTCAAGATGTCGAAATTAAGATGGATTTTCCTTCCAAAGCTTACTCTACTTTTTATCCATGCATATGACAGCAATTTTAGCAATTTGCTTTACATAAAGAAAACAAGGATTTTGACTATGTCACTGCTCTCTGTACACATCCTTGCTTTTAATTCCAGATTATGTTACTCCAATTTTGGTTTTGCATTTAACTGAAAATGATGTTTTCAGGAGAAGCAAAAGGAGAAAAAACAGAAGAAGGATAAAGAAAAGAGAGAAGGTAAAGAGAAACAAGATAATGGGAGAAGCAAAGAAAAACACAAGGACAAAAGAGACCGAAAGGAGAAGCACAAAGACAAGGATAGAGAGAGGGATAAAGAGATGCCCCGGACTTCAATTGAGAAGAAAGTTGAAGGGCAACCGAGGTTATCTAATGGAGAAAAGCTTGGTTCAAACAGCCTGCAGAACAGTGACAAGAAGGAAAAGAATTCTTTATATGTGCAAGAATTGGCCAAAAGAATTAGGGATGAAGGTGGAGCATCAGGAAGCCAAATGGTTCAAAAGGCTGTTGCTTCAGATCAAAGAAGTGGCATGGTACAGAAGGTGGTGGGAAGAAGTATTAGCAATCAATTTGAGGAAAAAGATAAAATTAGAAATAAGATTGAAGATTATGGAAAAGTCAATGGCCAAAGAAATCATACTGACGCGAGAGTGTTGGAAAAAACATTTGATCAGAACTTCTCTGCCCTGGATAATAGAGTTGAAAAAGTTGCAGCTGTTGCCAAATTGGAGGAAAAGAAAGAGGTTGAGAAGCATATGGAGGGAAAGCATAAGAGTAAACGCAAGGAGTCTGATGCTAAGGATGATAAACTCAAAGATAGAGAGCGAGAGAAGAATAAAAAATCAAAGAACAAAGATTGGGATAAAGAAGAAAAAAAGAAGGCGAAGGAGATAATTGAAACAAGTAAACAGCAGCCCAAGTTAAATGAAAATGTCTCTGGAGCACATGAGGGTGGCAAGGACCCATTGGACTTCCGAAATTTCATATCTTCAGAATTGTTAAGCACTGTAAGTTCTGCTGCTGAGGGAAATCTTGGCAAACGTAAAGAGCTTGAGAGAAATGGATATTTACTTGGTGAGTCCTTTCCTGTATTGTTCAATTATCACACTGCAGCATCTCTTTTATCTGTCACTTGATTGCTACCTAGTATGGTAATAATGCATCACTGTAATTGGATGGTCCAATATCTAATTGCCTATTCTCTGGTGCTTTAATAATGGTATGTTTTCCCAACCTCAAAGAACTGAAATTAAAGTTCTTATCTTGAGTTCATGTCATTGTTTTTTGGAATCTTTATATATTTTCATTCTCCTTGCGAGGGTGGGTTTGGCTGGCTGGGGGGAGTTCAGATGAATTGCACAACTCTAGCTTCATTGCTGCTTAAAATATTTGTACTTAATTCTTCTTTACTTCTTCACAGACAATGGGAGTGGGCCTAATAAAATTCCAAGAACTGTGTCTTCAGCTCACCCTGTTGTAGAAAATGGAAAAAAACAGGAACCATGCCAAACTGCTGCTGAGCTGTCATGTGAGCAGGGGCTAGCTAATAATCATAGAGTGGCTATCAAGGAACAGAAGATCAATGGCTTAATAGCAGCTCATAAACCCAATGTTTGTTCAAAGAAGCCTTCATCTGCTAAGATACCAGGCAGTGAGAGTGGTGAGACCTTGTCAAAGGCCCCACATCCGGACACAAAGTACCTTAGTCAGATTCTTTCAATACCAGATATAGAGGAATGGTCTGATGCGAATGATCAGGAATGGCTGTTGAGCAATATTCATGCAGAGCCAAAGAAGCCCATCATGAGCTCGTCCTGGAGTGAAGGAACGCGGCAAGTATGGGCAGAAGCTTATCTCATAGAGTCTGCTGACATTTCAGCTCTGCCATATGTCATTCCTTACTGATGTAGTACTAAGTTGATAGGGTTTTCCCTTTCTGTCATTCCCTTGTGTGGCTGTTTGAACTCCTAGGGTGGTATGCCGGCATCTTGGCCTTGAGATTGTTCTGTTCTTTCATATATTGCCCAGATGCATTTATGAAGTGCAGAAAGGAGTTGTTCTGATCTCAAATGCAGTAAGTGTCAATGGTGGCTGATTTTCCTTGTCCTGGGAGCATTTTGTTCCCGAATGGGACGCTCACGTAATCAAATAAATTTATACGGTGCAATTTTTTCAGGTCTATTGTGGGGTTTTCTCGAGTTATTTGAACTTATTTATAACAGCCACCTCGTGGATTTGTTCATGGGGAAAGAAAGAAAGGGATCCATCGGATGAACTGGTGAGTGAGCAGATGTTAAACAGTGACTGTTAAGAGGTACGATTAGTTCGGATGAGTCTTAGGATTATAGAGGCAGAACAGATAGGTAGTTTGAGGGGTGGGAGTTGCATGGTATTTTTTGTGGGATACAATTTTGATTTGTATGGTGAAAGGACGGTATACGTATTATTTGTATATTAGAAGACTTAATAAAATAGTAAAATTTTCTTATTTCATTTTGTGAATATGCAATTATTGATTAATATTTTTTTAATTAAAAATCTTCACTATGCCACTTAAATTTTATATATTTCATCGATTATACTGACTGGAGAATAGGCTAAATTAGAATATGACTTTTTTTTTCAAAAAAAAAAAAGTTAAAAATAATAATAATTTGAGTGTTCCTTTCAGAAATTTCAATAATAATAATTTAAACACAATTTTGTTTTTAATTTCAATAGTAATAATTTAAACGCAATTTTATTTTTTATTAGAATAAAAAAAATTGAAAAAAAATAAGCGAGTGTTGATTTTATGAATTTAATGTTCTGAATCATTATATATATCAGTTAATTAAAATTGTATATGGATACATTTAAATATTCTCTATCAACTCTGATGGCCGAGGAAATAAGCCTAACCTGTACCACCAGTCATTATCCGGTTCCCCCTTTTCTTTAATTTTTTTTAACCTTTTTTAATAGTGTTTATTTTACTTTTTTTTTATGTCATTTATATCTACTTTTAAATTTTATTTTTTATGTAATATTTAATTTAAATTTATAAATTTTGAGTCCCGGTGAATCTTTTATTAATTAATTTATTTTTTATATAATAATTTTTATTTTTAAATATTCATATAATATTGTAAAAATTTCATATTTAATAAAATTTTATACATTCTCAAATATATAATTTGTCTTGTAATAATTATAAATAAGCATAATTACTTTGCGTATATAAAGTAATTAAAATTAATTTTTTATTTTAATTTAATTAATGATAATTTTTATTAAAGATGACAGTGAAATATTTTTAGATACCCAATTAAGTGTTTAATTAATAACATAATTTGTTAGCAATTAAAAATATTACTATTTCATTTATTTTAGATTCAGTTTTTGTATACAAGTCATTGGATCGGATTTAAGTAGAAACGAAATATATAGTTATTTATGAAAAATTTTAAATATTAGGTAGTTAATATTATATTTTTATATGATAATTTTTTTTTTGAAACTTTTATATAATCAATTAGATTTAACTTATCTTTCAATTAATATTCAACTAAAAATATTACATTATTTATATCAATACAATATTAAAATTATATAAGATTATGATAAATAAAATAAATTTTGTATAATATTTTATAAATATTTTTTATAAATTAATTATTTAATTATATAAAAGTATTTGAATTAGCAATACCTAATAATCAATATTTGAACCTAATATAAGTAATAAAATCAATACATGAACACATTTTATTATTGTTAGAATAGACAAGATACCTGAAAATACTTACAGCTATCTCTAATTAACTAGTCTTTTATTAAAGATAGCAACAAATTATGTATTTTCGATCATTCAGTCCACCCTTAATAAGTCATGTTCAATATTAATTTTAATACTTATATCAGATTTAAGTACTAATCACTAGATACTGTTATCCGAATTTATTTATATAATTTAATAATTAATTTTCAAAAAGCATTTTTTGAATATGATATAAAATTAATATTATTTAATTTACATTCTACTGCCTAAACTCAATTTTTTCTCCAACCCTAATAAATCGAGTTCGAATATTAATTATATAAGAATTATATAATTTTTTTTATAAATAATATAAGTTTTGTGTTATATTTAAGAAAAATATTTTTTTATAAATTAATTAGTTAATTATATAAACGAGCTCAGATAGTTATTTCTAATTATCAACCCTTGAATTCAATGTAGATAATAAAATTAATATTCGCATATGTCTTATTAGACTTGTAATTGATTAGGAATTAGAAAATATACATTTTATCATTTTTAATACTAAGTATTATTAATTAAATTAAAATTATAAATATAATTATAAATATTAAGATAATAATATTTTATAGTTATTATATGGTAAAATGTATTTTTAAAAATGTATAAAATTTTACTAAATATAAAATTTTCATAATATTATTAAATGAGTATTCATTTGGTAAATTCAATTTGCTGTAAATCAGTAATTAAAATTATTAAATTAAAAAATAATATTTTTTATTTATATTTTAACAATTAAAATTGCATGATTCATCTTAAGTAAAGTTTATTACACCGAAGAAAAACAAATTTACCTGTAAATTGGCGGTGCGGTCTCCACGGGCACCACGAGTAATAGTAAAAACCATTGAGGGAAAAAAAAAAAAAAAAGAAAGAACCACGTGGCACATGGACATCAACCTCCCACTGAACTGAAGACTCTTAACTGACAAGAAAGCGTTGAAACTGGAAACAGAAGTCGATTCCATTCTCTTCCTTTCTTGCTCTTTCAGTTGAATCTCTAACCGATACTCTCAAGCGATCAATAACTATACATGGGCGGTGATTCTCGTATTCCTCTCACTTTCACTAATTCTGGTATTTTCTTCATCTCTTATCTCTCCTTATTTTCTCTTTTATTAATCAATGGCGCAGTGCTTTTCTAATTTTTTCTTTCTTTTTTTTTTTCCTTTTTCACACGCAGAGGAAGAATCATCACTCGACCATGAACCGTCATCACCCCTTAACCTCTCTTATCTTCCCAGGTTCTTTTTCTTTGAAAAGATTAAATATTTAATTGAAAAATTGATTGGTTTGTCGAATCTGATTTTGCTTTTTGACGGATCAGGGATGAATTAAGCGGGAGACTTGATCATGAAAAGGTGAATGGAGATAATGGGTTGGCTTTTGGCGGATTTGATGAATTGGGTACGCGAATTTCTACAACTTCTTTGGAATTTGAAGCCAATAAAAGGAAGAGATACAGTGCTTACAACGAAGTATTGCAGACTTATGATCAGTTGCGAAGTAGAACTGAGAGTTTGGAGGAGGCCAAAAGGAAAATATTTGGGTATGCATGTCCTTTTTGAACTGATCCACTTCATGTACTTAGTATTTTTCTTAATCCTGAATAAAAAGAAAACTGTGGATTTAATGCATATATTTTAAATTCTAGTATTTCACGAAGTATAAAATAGGTTAAGCTAAATTGTGGCTAATAATTAAGGTATAAAAGAAGATTTTTGGATGCTACTTGGTTGATTTTAGAGTGTCATTAATGTTTTTAATGCAGAACATCGAAAACACTGCAACTTAGATATTTTGCTATCTTGGATTTTCTCTTCAGAAGCAAGACTGGTCTATGGCAGCAATCAGCACTTCCATTTATCTAATGAATATATCTTGCCAGTATCTTAAGTTGTTATATTTGGAACCTGTGATGGTGCAGCATTGGAAAATATGGTCGCAGTTTATATTTTACTCTGCATATTCCTAGAAAATGATTTGATGGTTTTTGTTAATTGATATGTTAATTTTTGAAGTTATACGCCTGGTGGATGGTCTGAGAAGGTGAGTGGCATGAAATCACACGAATATAATGTGCTGAAAACTACTACGCTTTTATTGGTTGGGCCTAAGGGATCTGGAAAAAGCAGTCTAGTTAATAGAATATCAAAGGTGTTTGAAGAAGACAAGTTCACACCTGAAAGAGCACAAGTATCATGTATGTGTAGTTAAAGTTGTTCTTCTACAAGCTAATTTGAAATTGAGATGTGATTAATATGAATGTGATTGTCAATTTTCCTTTTGTTTTTCTGTGCAGATAATTCTTCTGTTGGAGAAGGGACATACTTTCTTCAGGAATATATGATCCCTAGGGGTTCAACTTCTTTCTGTCTCTATGACACCCGCAGTTTGTCTGATGACTGCTTTGATAATGTTGAAATGTTAAAACATTGGATAACAAAGGGTGTCCTCCATGGGAAACTAGTTATCAGGTATGAACTTCTAGCTAGAAAATTTTGTTTTTTAAAATGATATTGAATTTCTTTTAACTTCTCTGCTATGATTTGCCTTCCAGGCCATCAGATAATTCTAGTTTAAGGACCAAGCTGAAGTGCAAAGCCCATAAGAATGTTAAGCAATCTAAAGAGACCAGGATGGTTAGCTTTGTAATATTTGTTGTTAGTGGGCTTGAAGTGCTGAAATCTATGATCAGTGAAGCTGGTGAAAGGAATGATTATGCACAGTTGATTGCAACAGCTTTCAACTGCCCGTACTTGTCATTCAGAGGTATCAGGAGATTCCTCATCCTTCTCTTAGGTTTCCAATTTCGAATTTTCTGATATTTGAAGTGTTCAGAAAATTTAGTCAATTGATATTGTTGTTTTTCCTGTTCAAAGAAACACTAAGCTATCTCTATAGATAGTGACATTGTATTTTCAAAGCGGAAAACAACTTTCATGCAGTTTGTTTGTCAATGCTGTGAATCTTTCAACTTTTTCTCCCATTGGAAAACCAACCTAGATGTTGGAGTTAGAGGCGCTAAATAGGTTGCAAAGATATTATAAGCAGGTAGTGTGGGATTTATGAAGAAGAATGTATTTGTTACATGCAACTGTGTCCTTCTGTGGAAATGGAAATTGCTATCAGTTCTGCACATTACTCGTTTCATCTTGCATATTCAATTTAGATAACTGAGAATCGCAAGGAAAGGAAAGAAATGAAAACGTGATGCTTTCTTTTGTGATCCTCAGTTTTTGAATAACTTGACTCCGTGTTAAGATTATGGGTCAGAGCTTCCATTTTACTTGCATTGCAGATGATAAACCTGTTGTTGTTGTCACACATGGTGATCTACTTTCACTCTCTGACCGTGCTCGAATCCGTGTCTATTTGGGAGAGCTGCTAGGTGTTCCACCCGCTAAACAAATTTTTGACATTCCAGGTGATCACACCTAGCCAATATTTCTGTCTCTAAGCCATAATTGCGACCTCCTGGTTAAGAATTCACGAGATTTTTTTATTTTGCAAAAAATTACGTGATGACGATTTAGAGGAATAATCAAAGTCTACTGTGCTTACAGAAAACTGTGATCCAGTGACTGAACTGGCAATAGTTGACATGCTGCATTATGCCCTTGAGCATGCTGATAAAAATCTTCCCCCTAAAGACTGCCTAGCCATAAAGGTCTGCTTTCTCTACCACTCTTCGCTTCTAATTTTTCAGAATTAACAGCATTCTCAGAAATTAAATTATAGTAACTTCTGCTTTGTTTATTTCTGGCATATCATTGATTGGTGTTGCGATATGTGAACTTTTGGTGTTAAATATAGTTGAGAAGATGTTTGAACGGCTCAAGGGTGAATTAGTTTTTGGCCCCTCAGAACTGGGACTCATCCATTTACGTATAGTGGATTAGCTTACCTGTTGTGCACAAAAAACACATGCTGACAGTGATAAATTACTTGCAGGTTCCTGGAATTGGAGTATCTCCATCTGCATGTGCATACCTCTTTATAATTCTTTTTATTGCTATTATATCCATCAGCATACAATGCACGACCAAGAAGCGACACAATCCTGTTCACCGTGCCTCAAAATCAAAAGTTCATGTCGATTGGCATTCAATCAGACATCTTTGGTTAGATTAGAAATAAATTTTATATGCATTGCTAATTTGGTTAATGTAAATACTAGTATTCATGTTACTGGTTTTTCAAAGACACGCAAGCATGTGTTGTGCTGGCGCTTCTGTATTATGGCTTGTATATGTTAATAAAAAAAACTTGTTGATAACCCTGTAGTATTATTTCGAATAGTAGTTTGCTTGGAATGCTTTTTTCAGTAATTTTAAGTACATTTTTTTCAGTTATTTACACTCTGTTTATGGTGATTAGCTACCCATTGTACTAATCTTTGAATTAAATCTCTTAATTCCTAGCAATGTGTTGCGTTGATAAAAACCAGCCAGAGTGCATGCGAACAAGATAGCTACTGCTAAGGAAAATGACTTTCATGGCGGAATATTATCATAACAAAAAAATAATCCCTGATATGAGTGCGGTATGCTCTGACAGGTACATTGTTTCATCTCAACCATTGACATCAACTTCCAACATTGGATGAAAGAAAGCAAAGAGAAAAGCGCCAAAAGACGATGCATCAAAAAAAAAAAAAACTATCCCACAAAATATTTTGTGAACAGAAAAATTCCAAATATCAAGACATTATTTTTCTAGTCATTGACACCTGATACACCAATAAATTTGAGGAAGAAAAAGGAAAAGAAGATATGGTGTGCGTGTATAAACGTGATCTTGTATGAATGCTTGAAATATTCTCGAATTACGTAATCTGCGAGGAAAACAAATGAGCTGAGTAATTAGTAATGAAACTATCACAGGCCCTTGAAATTTCCTTCTTGCTTCTTATGGCATAAGCTACAGAAATTAACAAACCAGGAAAAAAATGGTAACTCTCCTGATTGTTGTACCATTATTTTAGTCATAACTGATGCACATCAACACATTGTCCGTGGCTATAGGCACCAGAATATGTTCCTGTCATTCAGTGAGTATCTGTCGTAACCATCCTCCCTTAGACAGAAATAAACAGCCTAGGAAATGCAAAGAAATGACTGCAACAATTTCCGGGAAGTGACTTAGTATGGTCATAATCCCCCAGAAGTGTTTCTTGGAATGCTTTGCAAAAACATGGCCCTTGCTGCCGAGTCTTTTGCGAATCGGCCAAGTACAGCAATTGTAGCTGTATTACTTCCAAACTTTTCAATACCTCTAGAAATCATACAAGTATGATTAGCCTCCACGACTACCATCACATCTTCACCTGATAATGATGCAACAGTCTCTGCTATTTGTCGGGTAAGTCGTTCCTGCACTTGGAGCTTGAAACCATAAAAATGTACAATTGACTGTAAAAGAAATTTTCTAATTGGATCGAGTCCTTCAGGGCAGAAGTAACCAATATGCACAACGCCGTAGAAGGGTAGCAAATGATGCTCGCACTGAGACCAAAGTGATAGGTTCAGCTCAGAATGCATATGTTCTTTATTATGGTTAGCATCCCCATTGACTTTAAAAGAATCTGTCCTACCAAAACCAAAGCCATGTGACTTCATTTCCAGATTTGTGTTCCGGAAGTTCATTAACCACTTCACAAAACGGCTAGGAGTTCCAACAAGCTCTTTCCTTGATGGGTCTTCTCCTAAAGACCTGAGAATTGATGCTGCTGCAGTAACCATTACTGGGTTGAGTGGTTCAGTCTTGCATGAAATTTTAACACTTGAAGGAGATTGGGATGGACACCAACATTGCTCCATAGAGTCTTTCAACTGAGATACATTTATACCTCTGAACTTCAGAAGACTTAAAAAGTCACACCACATGTCAGCATTTTCATCTTCAAAGACACCAGAACCCGAATGGACCACTGCCTTTATCCATCCTTGGTTATTTGCATACGGTAAGAATGACTCTAAATTTGGAAAATGGATGTGTGAACATTGGAGTACAACAGCAACACCAGCTGGTTTGATCCCATGTTGCAATGCTGAACAGATTTCATTTGCCAGACGCTGAGGATCCTGGAGTCGTCTTGCAAAGACATCAGCAACCCTAGAGAGCTTGCTTAATCCTACAACCCGCTGACCACATGGGACATAACCAACGTGACATTTGACCTGAAATGGAAGCAAGCAAGACTCACAATATGAGAATAGGTCAAGATCTCGTACAATCACGAGCCCGCCTGCTCCTCCTGCATGACCTACTGCATTATCCAGGCCAGCTTCAGGGAATAATGCACCGTGAACAAAGTCCTTGGCACTTTGTTTATAACCTGAAACGAGTAAGAAAGATGCAATGATGAGTACAGCTTACACTGCCAACAGCAGTATCATATCCACATATGATATTTGCACCAGAAATTCAAGTTTTCAAGAATGTTTACATTAGAACCATTACTAATATATGATAATAAATTAGTAATGACCAAGAATTAAAAGAATGAATGAAAGGAGAATCTTGACAACAAAATCAGAGAGTTCTATGACTTCTTAGCTAGTATTTGGTGAAAGATGTGGAAAATTTCGGTTATTTTTTTTCCAAACTAATTTTCAATTACTTTGACAAAATTATGAAGCGAGAGATAAATGAGGACAACATGATGGAGAAATTAATGCAATAAAATTATGATAAACATCTTGTTACCACCCTCCAAATCAGCAATACACACACATATATATCAAAAAGAGAAGTTTCCCAAGTGCAACTGTCCAATCAATCCCCTTGTCCACCAAGTACAACTCTTGAATGCATCCTTCCATATCTCCAAGGAAGCTCTCCAAAAATTACAAACGTGGTAGATTTTAGAGTTCCAAACATGCAGAAATAAAAGATAATTTGACTAAGCGCATCATGCCCCTTGGGAAACAAACTACGACGTCAACTTACATGCTACTGATGCAAGTTAAAATGTGACAATTTCAGGGCTTCATGTACACCAACAAAATGAACTGTGAGAGCCGAATCAAGAAATCACAAGAGGCAGAAGTGGAATTCCATAAGGAAACAGAGTTTCTTCATTACCCTGCCTAACCTCCTCCAGAAAGTAATCCAAAAGTTACAGAAAAACCATCTAATGGCAACTACCAACAATGGCAAGCATTTTTCACCAACTTCCTATTAAAGCAACGGTACTTTTACATCAATTATGTCGAATTAGATCCCTAAATTACTCACCAAGATGGTGACACATCCAAATTAATCACTGACATCAAGCGAGCAAATCTGAACTAATAAAGAACATTGCGCTAACGTACAAAATCCGTAAGAATAAACTAACACTAAGAACACATGACAGATCCAAAAAGGAAGATCGTTGCAACATGAACCAGAGGGAATATATACCTTTGGTACTGAAGAGAAGAGCCTTGGCAACGCGAAGTGGGGTCTTTTTGAGACCTTCTCGATTAATATTTTCACCTAGACCTTGCAATAGAACTCTCACAGCATTTTCAATAGCTAAAGTCTCAGGTTGTTCTTCAAATCCCAGATCAAGGCAATCGAGTTTCACTCCATTTTCAAGCTCCACATGGAAATGCCCCTCATCCAAGGCACCCATCGACAGCCCACAAATCCCACAAACTAAACCAATGGAGACACCCAAACAAACGAACAAAAACTTTGCGGTACCCAGATGCAAAAACAAAGACAAGTCGCAAACCAACTAAATCTAATATTGACACGAAGTAAAACCCTGATGTGAAATGATAAGAAAGACTCAAAATCTGGCAACTTCAAGGAAGAAAAATAATAAATCTGAGGTACCCAGATAGAGGAAAAAAGGCCAAGGTGTGTGAGCGCAAGGAGCAAAAGCCAAAGGCTTTAAGAGGAGGAGAGGTGGCTGAAAAAAAGAGAGGGTGAGGTTGGTGGAAGAGAAACGTAGGGTAGCCGGTGATCTTGGGAATGTGTGGATCCTTGACTTGATTAGGTTCCCCTCATCGAAACGTGGGTCCCAATTCCCAAAACACAAGTTGAAAGTATTGCACTTTTCGAAATTTTAGGAGAGCGCGAGATCTAGGTCGCCGTTCTTTCATTTTCGTTGCTAAGTATCTTCCTCCATTTCCATTTCTGATATGACAGTAAATAATAAAAAAGGGTGGTCTTGCAATCTCTGACGACAGGCTGCGATTTTGCGACTTTTGAAGAACGGTAAAAGCCTCAACTAACCCCAATTGCTGTTGGGTGGCGCCCGTACTAATGTTCCAAGCAAGTAGGATCACGCCCTCCACTATATATATATATATATATATATAACTGATTAAAATTTTTAAATAATGGATTTTATATCAATTATAATTTTGATTTGATGTATTATAAAGAATGTTTGATTCAATATATTTGAATTTTTTATATATTATAATTTTTAATTTTTAAAGTTTGACTGATAATAAATAATTAAATTTTAAAAAATATAAATTCAACAATAAATAATATAATATATTAAAAATACAAATACATCAATATTTTATACTAAAAATAATACTAATTTAAAAAATAAATTATGATACCAGAACTGTACAATCCATTTATAATTGAAAAATATTTTTAAATTTATACGTGACATATCAATTAATTACAAAATTATATGTATATATAAAAATAATGATTTTTATGCATTTGCAAAAATTTTGACCATTTATGTTAGATTCAATTTGTAATTTGTAGTAGGCATTAAGTCTAAAGAAAGAAAAATCCACACCGCAAAAGTACAAACACATTGATGTTGTTAATTTAAGAAAAATCCACACCGCAAAAGTACAAACACATTGATGTTGTTAATTTTATATTTGTTTACTTTTTTATCACATTTTAAGAGTTTCATTTGAGTTTATGACGGTAATTAAAAAATTATTAAAAACTCTTAATTTTGACGAAAAATATATTAGTAATTGACTAAATTATAATTTTTTAATTCTAAATAGTCAATTTAATGTTTTACAAGATTAATACTACGTTAAATAAATAAGATATATAATAAATATGGATAA
>CANXYI011047749.1:0-10431 GCA_948208565.1 Hura crepitans
CCAACATAGCTCATATAAGTATATTATTTTAGGCATAATCATTACATACATGTTCCATCACTTTCATGCCCATTTACACTAGTGTAGCCCTCGGGTTTATCCATCTTTTGGCCTTACTTTTGCATTTCCATGATAGTCATCACACATTTCACCTTGCATCTATAGCTTAAACACAAACATACATATAGATGCATATTACCATGCTAATTTAAGTGACTTACCCATAGCATATGCTCTGGCCACCACTAGGTTTCCATACTTCCATGCATTAACCAATCTTATTACATGCCATACCATCAATTCATACATTCAAGGTGTAATGTACATGCATTGTCAACCTCAAACACTATTTCAAACCACTACCTCAAGCCATACATCTTCACAAGTATGAGACAAGCTCTCGACCACTCACTCACTTCATGCCCAATATACACTTTCTCATTAATTTATAAGAAATTTCCATAACATACCAACACCAAAACCATCCTAAACACACATTAAGCATCATAACACACATCAAACATCATAATCACCTCTTAACCAATTAAAAGTTTGCCACTAATTCCAATTTCTTTTCATTAAATAACCATGCCATTCATATGCATTAAATTATATACTACCATACCTCAATGCAACTACCTTTCCAAGCTAGTTTATGTGCTTAGTCCACTCATAAACCAAAAGAAAAGCTACTGAATTTTAGGGGCATGAATTGAATACTTGAATTCACTTACCTCACACTCAAGAAATGAAGATCTTACACTTTAAGCCTCATAAAATCATAGTTCCAACCTACCACGGTCACTTTCTCCTCCTTTCTTTAAGCTTCTCTTTGCCTCAATCAACCTCAAAAGCCATTAAAACCCATCCCTATATATGTTAAGCACCTCAACCACTTAATTCCAATAAGAAAACTCAAGAGAAAACCCAAGGAACCAGAAGGAACTCACTTTAGACTTCTTGTTGGAGTGGCTTCTGACCTTGCTCACTTTAGGAATTTTTAATTAATTCTTGAGGACTCTTTTCTCGACAATTATTTTTCCCTTAATTCCCTAACATCCATGGATGAATTTAGGCAAGCAAAGATTTCTAGAATAAAATGAAGAAGAGGAAGAAAATGGCCACTCTTCCTCTTGTTGGCATCGATTCTAATAACAAGGGGAGGATGATTTGCTCTTTTTATTTAGTGGAAAAATCCACTTGTCAAGTGGCTTTGCAACTTGGCACGGCCCTTAGGTTAGCTTTCCAAGTGTTGATGAGTCCCACAACCACCCGAACCATCCTGAAATAGCTCAATTTTTTAGCGAACTTTGAAAATTCACCAAAATTCACATAGACCTCAAAAAATTACCCCATTTATTTGAAAATTCATATTTTAATCCCTTTTATATGCTCATAAATTTTTACAGCCAAATTCCATTAATAGGATAGTTTTTGGATTGCCTCAAATTGTGTGCCAACCTAGAAAATTACAAGAATTTGCGAATGACCTCAGAATTCAAAAATTCTTTCATCGATATACTCAGTGGAATTATTGAGCTTCTGGGTCTAGTATTTTTGGATCCATTCGGGCACATCTTGGGTCCTTCTCGATTAGTAAAATTTTTATTACATAGATGGGTAGTTTAAAATCTAAAATGATTTAGTAGTTCTACTAAAATTTTAAATTTTGCCTTTTTCATCAATTTGAAGACCCTCAAAGTTTCACGACTAGTGTCACTACCTCGATTTATGTGTAAGTGACTCGACACCCTAGGCACAATTTCTAAACCTAGTGGCACTATTCATGGAGCCTAAAAAAATGTGTGTTATAGAAGACCCCTTGCCAAACCTCTTTTAGTAGCCAGCTAAACCTAAGAAACTCCTAATCTTTGTGGTGATTTCCACTCTATTACAGCCTTAACTTTACTAGGATACACTTTTATACCATATATTATAATAATATGCCCTAGCAAAGACACCTCATCTAGCCAGAACTCACAATTACTATGCTTGGCATAAAGCGCCCCATTTCTCAGCTTTTGCAAGACAATCCTCAAATGTTGCTCATGTTCATCCTAGTTTTTGGAAAAAATAAGGATGTCACCAATGAGCACTACCACAAACTGATCTAAGAATAGCTTAATAACTTGAATCATCAGATCTATAAATGCTGTTAGAGCATTGGTATGCCTAAATGGCATTACCAAAAACTCATAGTGACCATATGTTGTTCATAATACTGTCTTTCATATATATGCTTCCTTGACTCTTAATTTATTATAGCTAGATATGATATCAATCTTTGAGAATAAACTTGCTCCTCTCAACTAATAAAATAAGTCATCTGTCTAAGGCAATATATATTTATTCTTGATAGCCAACTGGTTCAGCTATTGATAATCCACACATAATCTCAAGGATCCATCCTTCTTCTTGACAAACCTGACCGGTGCTCCCTATGGTGAAACACTCAGTTTGATAAAGCCCTTATCTAGCAACTCTTGTAACTGAACTTTCAACTCTCTCAGCTTTATAAGGGCCATCCTATAAGGAGCAATGAAGACTAGTGTTGTACCAGGGAACACCTTAATCCTAAACTCTAAATCTCATTCTACTAGTAAATAAGGTAGCTCAGCTGGGAACACATCCTCAAACTTTGATAGTACTATTATCTAGCTTATTTCTAGTTCTACCTTACAGGTATTAATCATGTGAGCTAAATAAGCTTGACAACCTTTCCTTATTAGTCTCCTCACCATCATTATTGATATCACATTAGACATGTAGTCCAATCTATCCTTAACAATTGTAACATCTGACCCATCAACCACTGTAACTTTTGACCCATCACTAGCTATAAGCATGATTCATTTCCCTTTGTAGTGTACCATTGCATGATGCTTGGATAACTAGTTCAGGCTTAAAATCAAGTTGAACTCATTGAAAGGTAACTCAATGAGATTGGCTTCAAACTCAAATCCTTGTACCAATAAAGGACAAGCCTTATAAACTTTATGGACTTGCTCTATCGAATTACTAACTCTAATATCAATATGAACCATCTTTGACCCTAGCCTTTTATCTTGTGCAGCGTAGATTTAAGAGTGCATGGAACTCAAATCAATTAAAGCTAATGTAGGAAAATCAAATAGTTAAAATATAACTACTATGATGTCTAGTTTGTCTACATCATCTCTAGCCCTAATCCCATACTAACGAGATGGTGCTTTACCCTCTACCTTATTCCTCTAACTACCTCCAACTCTATCTCTTGTATCTTTTTGGTCTCTTTTCTAAAAAAAACCTATAGGCTTGATAGGATAATCCCAAACCAAGTGACCTTTTGAGCCACAACCTCAATATACACCTAACATCGTACCATAGCACTTACCCTGATGTCTTTTACCATAACGCTCACACTGTGACACTGATGGAAATCTAGCTGTGGATCTAGGAGTCCTTGACATCTGTGTCTATTATCTAAACTATAATCTCAACCCTTAACCTAACTTCTTAGTTTGATCTTAGCTCTGACTCTATTAATGTCTAGTCTGATCACTCTTAAGTCTCTTATCTATTGCAAGTGTAGAACTACCCTATCCTTAACCAAAAGTTATCTTATTTTGATAACTATATCTCTTCTCTTTTTACTTTTAAACCATCTCCATAGAATGACATGCAACACCCAAAGTTGAAACATCCCTTATTTTCATAGGTAGGATCTGCTGCATAACATCTAGATTCAATCCCATCTTGAACTTCTTAGACCTATCTTCCTTACTTGCCACCACTACCTTAGCATATCTTCTACATCTTGTAAACTCTTTCTTATACTTAGATATAGATCTCTATCTTTGTCCCAAATCTATGAATTCTTACCTCTTTTAGTTGAGATAATGCTTTATGATGTATTTCTTCTTAAATTCCTTAAGAAAGAAACCCCAAGTCGAATGTACTACAATCATGTGTTTTATGTTGGTCTCCTACCAATTCAAAGCCTCATTAACTAATAGTGTTACAACATAAGTTGTATACTCCTCCTATGTACAATCTAATTGCTGCATAATTTTCACAGTCTAATCTAGCCAATACTCTACTCTACTTGATCTATCCTCCAACTCTCCTTTAAAGAACTAGTCTTTATTCTTTAACAACCTCTTTAGATAGGTCTTATGAAAATCTTTTAGTTCTTGACATACTAGTGGTTGTTATAGTGCAAAATATGTTGTAGTAATAGTAGCAACAACTGCTACTGCAGTTACCTACTTAACTAAATGCAACATCTTTGCTAACTATGGAGGCTAACCATGAGATCCTTATAATGTATGACTAGCATCACTCCTCATAATAGACCCAGCCCTAATAGCCTTTTGTCCAACAGTAGTTGGAATATGGCTCTTAACCACTTCCTTGTTAATAGGTGTAGATTGACTCATCTTAGATCTATAGGTAAGGGAAATAGATTGTAAGCCTCAATAAGTATAATTACATGATGTATACCTTCAAATCTAAGCACTCTTATATAACTTATATATATCTATATATATCAAGGAATGCCTAAATCGGAGCTCTGATACCACCAAATGTGACACTCTTTACCTGATATAATTACCGAACCCGAATAAGGGATGCACACATAATTAGAATCTAATCTCATATATATGCTTAATAAAACAAAACTTGCTTTTGAAGACATGTATTACATGGAATAATTGTCAAAAATACAAAAAATAAAAAATCTTTTTTATCGATTGACTATTTAGAATTTATGCTAAAAATTTTGATAGCATAATAGCTATCTATGCATAAACCCCAAATAAACATGTAAAATAAAGTGATTTTATAATAAATTAGCTCAAACCAACATTTTTTAGGTCTGTCTAATCCCTTTTAACATAAACTTATCATGCATATTCTCAAATACTAGTTAAAACTTTTTATACAGACGTGTTTAAAACATATGTACAATACAATTTAGGCCTATCCCTTGCTATATAATAGTTCTTCAATATACATAAATTAAGTAACCATACTTGAAACAACTTTGTTCTAAAAAATGATCTTCTAGAAAAAGGTCTTTTGGTTTTAGGCTGTGTATAATCCTACTTGCCTTAACCTATGCATCGCATAAAAATGACACGCTAAGCAATTACTTAGTGGTGTATTCAAATTAACTTATGTTTACATACCTATATACATTCACATATAAGAATATGAAATATTTCTATTGTGTGAGTGCATGAATCCATATGCATATTTTCTTTGTCATGTTTGTTGTGAAATGATGTGCATTAATTATGCCAAATCAATATAGACAATATATTCCATTCATTTTCATAATCATGCTTATGTAACAAGCATATCACTGTATCTCCATATATAATATCATACTCAAATCAATATTGTATCATTATGTTTAAATTAATGTTATTCTTATTTCATTCCCTTACCTACGAGACAACATATCAATACTAGATATCAGGATCCTAATTAGAGCGATCATATACATAGTTGTGTAATGGCTCACATTTTAGACCCTACGATGACTGCACTAACCTAATTGCCTGAAAGCCAAATGTAAATGCTTATAAGCCAAATGATTATATACTGGCCTTATCAACCTTACAACTATTGCACCCATTTGATTGCTCGAAAGCTAAATGTAATTGCCTATACATGAAATGGTTGTGCAGTCACCTTGTAGACCCTATAACAGCTACACCCACCTAATATAGGCATCGTGGTACCCTAGTAGCTGCTATCTATCCATAGTTGACCAATCAACATATCTAATCTAGGTTGTCAAATCATATAGGACACTATCTTATGTTGCCATGTTCTTATTTATGTAACCATTTACACTACCACATTTTGGCTATGATACTCAAATATATAAAATTGGCCATTAGATCAACTCACATTACGTGACATATCTGTATTCACCAAATCAATCATACATGATACCAACCAATTGTTATATCAACCTCTTTTTTATCATGCAAATATTCATGCTTTTTTGTCATGTTAAACATATAAATTGTTACTCATTATTAAATAATGATGTACATTTCAAGTCCCAATGCAACAAGCCACCGAAATTAACAACATTATAAAGCAATTGCATATCATTTTTTACCAAACATATGATTAATTAATTAGTTACATGAAATACATTTCCTAGCATATTGCACATACACACTTTTTATACACAATTCATTAGTTGATGCACAATTTAATCTGAATACACTTACAATACTCACCAAATGCACCAAAATTCTTAAATTCAATTCTTAGTCACTAGTGGAGTCACGACTATAGATTTATTGTATTTTACAAAGGATGAGGTGGTTAGTGTTTGGAGTCGCCACCTAACTCTACACCAGGATCACTGATCTTTTGCCTAGAAAGGGTTCAAATTAGATTTTATTTATGCCCCAATAATATGCCTTCTTTTATATTCAAATGTTTATCAATCACGTATCATGTAAGCAAGAATTTTAATTAAAGCATACATGTCACTTTTTCATTTAAAGAGGATAAATTGAAATATTTAGAGTACATGAGAAGCATAAGTGTATATTAAACATCTATAAATTAGGTTATTCATTAGTTGTGGCTTGACCTAAAACTACCTATAATTCCATATAAATTGGTGGTAATTACCCAACTCCTATCTCTAGGAGATTGGCCTTTATTAAAATACATTTTTCATGTGACTTTTATTAAGGAAAACTCAAAACCATTTTACTAAGAGCACACCAATTAATTAGGAAGAAAAGCATTAATATGAGTTTAGGCTTTTGGCATGTAAAATAGGAATTTAATCTACCTATTACAACCTAAACTATTTAAAAGAAATAAAAGGTACAAAATAAAATGAGCAAATAAAAAGCAAATTATTTGGCCCCGTCTCTATGTCGTCAAGCCCATGTGTACTCCCTAAGGCTTCGATCTTTGTCCATGCGAACTTTGATGTATCATGGCTAATATGTTCATTCAGACATCCTACCTAGTAAGAATGATCACTTTTATACAACTCAAAGAGAAAGGTTAGTACCATAAATAATGGTCTATGAGGACTTAAGATCAATACCGAATAGAATAATAACAACATATATAATACAAATATGAATGATCATAGTACATGCTTAAATAATGATTATGACTAAGAGAAAGTCAGATTAATCATGCAATGGAAAACATAGAGATAAATGTAGATATTCATAAGGACTGGGATTTAAAACACATGTCTATGCGGACTACACTCTTTATGAAAGGGAGTCTATACAGACAACAAAATAGATTAAGCATGCATAAAACATATATATCCTTGTAAACTTCACTCTTTATGGAAAGGAGTCTGTATAGACTACACGCTAATTTTAAAATATCAACAATATGCATATTAAGGGATAGAATATTCATATAACATGATAACAACATATAGACAAGTTAATATGGTAAATAGAATACATTGAAACATAGTGCATAAATAAAATATGATACTATCATCTAACAATGGTCTGCACAGATGTTGGATTATGCACATATTCAAATATTAAGTTTGTGTAGACCTTAGCATACATTAAGATAAGTACATATGATTAGATTGTCAATTCTAGAATGATTACATTGATTTAATAGACTATTATATAGGATTAAAATAATTTAAAATGATAACCTACTCCTATAATTATTGTGGGGATTACATAAAATCACCTCATATATGATTAATCATAAGAGATCATTAGCTTATAGAAGCAACATGAATAAATTGAGATGAATACAAATAGAGGCCTTAGATTTTACTTTGTAAATAAGCTTTAAGCAATAATACAAAGGTAGGGTTTTAAAAACAACAATTATTTTTTAGTGTGAACTAAAGTTTAGTAAATCAATTCCTGCTTTGGTGTCCATACCTAGGCTCTCAAAATTCTGGGGTTATTCTTAATGATTATTGGTTTTTTCATGTGAAATAGGTTAATCAAAAGGTATTTATAGTGTTTTTAGGGAGTATTCCCATCTAGAAATAAGAGGAATCCTAGTAAGATTAGGAATCAAAGCCTAAATAGGAATATTATACTTCTAAAAAATTTTTGTTGGCAAGTTTGTGTGAACCTAGGCTTTAGGTTCACCTAAGTGGCTCATGAACCTTATGTTTTATTTTAGGCTAAGTCTATTTTAGTTTATGTGGACATGGCTTTAGTTTCATTAGGTGGACTATAGGCTGTGGATCTATTGTTCTAGGCTGGGTCTTGGTTGACTGGTGAAGACTTAATAGCACAAAGTTCAGGCGAACTAGTATTATGGTGGTCCGTACATACTAGAGTTCTAGGTTGTTTGCCTTATTGCTTAAGCCTATCTTTGGTTATCATCAAAGGCCTAAAAGTAGGGCATGTACAATTGCTTAAAGTGATGAAGTAATAGAATAACTTGTGAAAATAAAAATTCCTAGATGATTTACTAAGCTCAGGACTATTCTAGAGAGATATAGATTTCTCATGGACTATGACAAAGAATTTACCATGTAGAGAACCATGATCCCACTAGTTATAAGGAGGTTTTATAGGGTTTAGAATTAGACTCATGGCTTAAGGAAGAAATCCAAAATGGATTCCATATATGATAACTAGGTATAGACCTTGGTTGATCCACCTAGAGGGATAAAACCCATTGGGTGCAAATGGGTGTTCAAGAGGAAGACCGATATGGAAGGTAATGTGATTACCTATAAAGCTTAATTAGTAGCAAAAGGTTATCATTAAAGACAAGGAATTGACTTTGATAAAACCTTTTCTCCAATTGCAATGCTTAATTCTATTTGGATTCTACTTACCATTATTGCTCATTATGATTTTGAGATTTAACAAATAAATGTAAAGATAGCTTTCTTTAATGAAAAATTATTAGAGGAAGTTTATATGACATAACCTAAAGGTTTTACATCCAAAGATGGCAATCAGATCTGTAAGCTTCAAGGATCCATCTATGGATTTAAGTAAGCACCTAAGAGCTAGAACATCCATTTTGATGAGACAATCAAAGAGTTTAGTTTCTCAAAAAATATGTATAAACCATGTGTTTACAAAAAAGGTTAGTAGGAGTGCAATAATTTTTTTTTGTGTTTTATGTATATGACATATTACTAATAAGAAATAATGTATTTATTGTCAAGTCAATCAAGATTTGGCTAAGTAAATAGTTTTCCATGAAAGGCCTTGGGGAAGCAACCTACATCTCTGGGAATAGAATCTACAGAGATAAATCTAAAAAGTTACTTAGTCTTTCACAAACTATGTATATAGATAAGATGTTAAAGAGGTTTAGCATTGATCTCTCTAAGAAAGGTTATATTCTTATGTTGCACGGGAAATATCTTTCTAATTCTATCTCTTATGAAACAAGAGGAGAGATAGCATATAAGTGTAATCACATATGTTTTATCTATAGGACCTATTATGTATGCAATGTTATACATAAGACCCGATGTAGCATTTGCTCTTAGTGTCATGAGAAAATTCCCATCCATTAATGGAGAGGAACATTAGATGGCTGTCAAGAATATCCTTAAGTACTTAAGAAGGATTGAGAATCTATTATTGGTTTATAGATACAGATGCTAGCTATACACTATATGTGGAGGAGCAGTTATTTGGAAGAGTTCCAAATAGGATATGATTGTGGATTCTACCATTAAAGCAAAATACATAGTAGCTTTTGATGTAGCTAAAGAAGTTGTTTGCATTAAGAAGTTCATTACTAAACTTAGAGTGGTCAAAGCATTATTAATCTGATACCTTTATATTGTGAAAATAATGGGGCTATTGCAAAAGCTTGTGAACTACTATCTCATCAATAGTTTAAACATGTTCTTTAGTGCAACCATCTGATTAGGGAGATCATTGATAGATAGCATGTGAAAATTGAAAGAGTCCTAATAGATCAAAACATAACTAATCTTTTAATAAAGGCACAATCACAAGGGAAGTTTGATCAATATGTAAATGCAATGGGAATTAAGTTCATGGGTGATTGGCTCCAATATAAGTGAAAGATTGTTAAAAGTATGCCTAGAGCTTATGTAATAGGGTAGTATTCATGTATTTAAATCTTGTGAATTAATAAAATAAGGCATTTCTCTTTATATCATGGTATTTATACACACACACACACACACACACATGCATATATATGTATATGTATATATATATATATATATATATGTGTGTGTGTGTGTGTGTGTGTGTACATATATATATACATATGTGCATATATATATATATATATATATATATATATATATTACTTATAATTATGTGCAACATCTTAAACCATGTTTTAAAGTCCCTAGTATATAATCACAATGCAGTAGAAATCATGAAGTGTTCATGATATGAAATTCTTATTCCATGCAAATGTGATATACCTAAATATCCTTGATCATAGTAT
>CANXYI011047812.1:0-12801 GCA_948208565.1 Hura crepitans
AAGTGAGTTATTCATTAGTTGTAGTGTGACCTGACAATTACCCGTAATTCCATAAGAATTGGTGGTAATTGTCCAACTCCCATTTCTAAGAGATTGGTCTTGTTAAAATACATTTTTCATGTGACTTTTGATTAAAGAAAACTTAAAACCATTTTGGTTTAAGAAAATACCAATTAATTATGTATAAAATCATTTGATATGTAAGTTAAGTGATTGATGTGTAAAACAAGTTATTTACTACCTATTACAACCCAGAATAAATAATAAAGTATAAATAGTACAAAACCAAAAGAAATAATCCAAAGTATAAAACTGGTCTCATTTGTACATCATTAGGTTCAAGCGGACTCTATGAGGCTCCAGAGTATGTCCGTGCAGACCATTGCTCGTAATGGTTATACGTCTGTCCGGACTATTACTCCAGTGATAAAGGTCACTTGCATATAACTCAAAATAAGAGATTAATACTTTTTTGAGGACCTAATGACAATTTCAAATAGAATGATCATACAATATAATACAGTTATAAGGGCATGTTAACACGGTGAACAAAATACATTAAAACATAATAGATAAGGCAAACATGATACTGTTATTGTACCATGGTTTGTACGGACCTCATATTACGTACCAAATAGGTCTGTACGGACTTAATCATCAGTTCTAGAATGTAAGTGCAATTAAAATTTTCCATGAATGAATAAAACATTCTTAAACTGGTTTAAAAGGTTAACCTACTCCTATAATTGTCATGGGGATCACATAGAACCACCTCACATGACAATTAATCATGGGAGATCATCGGTTAAGCAAACAACTCAAATAAATGAATGAATACAATGAAAGAAGCCTCATATCTTACCTTGAAGTTAGCACTAAGCAACAAGACAATGATTGGGTTTTGGAAGAATGATTATTTTAGTGAGGGCTTAGGACTAGTAGAGCAAATCCTATGTCAATTGTTTTCAATTGTGTCTTTTGTGTATTCCTCCCCTTTGAAATAGGTTGATAGGAAGGGTATTTATAAGGTTGGTGAACAACTTTCCAATTCAAGAGAAATAAAGTCTTGCTAGGATTAAAAATCAGTGCTTGAATAGGAATTTCACACTTTTTGTAGTGCCTGTGTTTCGAGGCTCCTTGAACAGTGCCACAGGGTCTGAGAAGTGCATATGGGGTGCTTGGTCACTTGCACATAGAGCGAGGTAGTGACATGGGTCATGAAACTTTAAGGGGCCTTAATTAATGAAAAAAGCAAAATTTAAAAATTTAGCAGAACCAACAATTCATTTTAGACTCAATGCTACCCTTCGGTGTAATAAAATTTTTTTAGGCCTGGATTGACCTGGGATGTGCTCGGATAGACCCCCTGTATTGGGTTGAGCTATGTCATGATATGGTCAAGTGAGTGCATTAGTTAGTGAACAATGTTGCCCCTTATAATAGAAAATAAAGTACTAAGAAATTGTATCAAGAAATGTGAGATGTCATATGAAGCGCAAGAGTTTATTTTATGACAAGAGCAAAGGAAGAAAGAGGGAAATGCAAAGACTCCTTGGGTGCATCCTTGTTTTGATGATTGTGTGACTCTTTGAGTGTCTCGCCCTTCCAGGTGATATTGTAAGAGTTGGCTTACATAGGAGAAGGCTGTGAGGTTGAATCTTATAAAAAATCATAAAGATTAGTATTAACTTGATATGGTAAATTTATGATATGTACCTTGGCCTTTACACGTTGTTCCCATTTAGTTAGAGGGTTGCTTTGAGGATAGATCAAGGAGCTAATTTTTTTTAATATGGTACAAAAGGAATATCAACTATAGAGGTGCATGCATGCTATATGTACATGTTCAATACATGTTCATGTGCAAATGCTTATGCTTAGATGCTTATGTGTGTACGCACACTTATGTGTGTACATACACTTAGTATGAAAATTGAATGTATGAGTTAAATACGAAGACCTAGTGTATGGATGGGTAAGTATATTGATGCATTTGCTAAATGAGTGCATGCTTAGGGAAACTGTGTGACTATGAGAGGAGTGGACTATACATGAGAAATGCTACCTAGTCCTTTCTAAAAGCATTCATATATGTGCACTTTTGTATTGATAATGCATGTTTGTATTTGACACTATTGGAGGATGGATGCGCATGTTTAGTGCATGGGGATATTTATATGTATTTTCATATGCATGCATATATGTGCATAGATGCTCGTGCATGCCCTTGCAAGGTGTTTTCAAGTGTAATATGTGTGTGATGAATATTTATACATATGGGTGAATGGCTCCAACATGTGATTTTATTATGCATGTTAATTGAATATGAATATATTGACTATGGACTTTAAGATCCCTAGATGCATGAGTTGAATGTAAATGTCTTCATATAATCCTTACTAGAAAAATGATGAATGGGTTAATACTAATGTTTGCTGATGTCTAATTCTTTCCAAATGAACGTATGAATGATGCATGTGGACAAATGATGTATTTATTGAATGTGAATACTTAATCTATTGACAAGCAAATGATGAATGTACTAATATTGGCATCTAATTCTCACTTGATGAATGTATGAATGAATGAATGCATATTCAAGCACCAAACATCATTATTGAAATCACCCTTTCCTTAGGCTCTTTGTATGGAAGACTCAGGTTTTATTGAAGTAAGAATACAAAGGAGTATCTAAATTTCTATGATGGAAGGGTCTTAGGAAATGAAATGTCTAGCGAGGGTGAGTGAAGGGACTTATGATCTAGGTAAAGACATGCATTTGCTGAGATGAGAGCACTCGACCATGTATTTCACTTTGTTAAGATGATACAATGACTCTCCATTTTCTTTTCTTTTATAGAGCATGTAAATGTAGAATGTTGCTTATAATCATACCTTGTTATTAGCTACCCTTTTTGGGTTTTTTGACTAAATATTTTCTCTTATCTTCTAACTTTTGCCTAAATTGCCTATTGTGGGTTTTCGATCTAGTGAGGTAAGCTCTAATTTTTTCCTAGGCTACCTTAGCAAGCTCTCTTCCTTTTTTTATTACTTTGCCCATAGCCTTATATTTTAGAGCTCATTCTATTGTCTTGAATTGCCTAAATCTGATCTTGCAATTCCTAAAATGTATGTAATGGCTTTAATTTCAAGAACTTTTTCTTAAAGTCTTTCTTGTCACGACCTAAAGTTCATAGCATGGGTTGATTGTGGCTTAAGATTCATGGCTTATCTAGATAAAGGTTAAAGTGTACATTGTGGAGATTCAATGAAGCTTTGGAGCTATCTTAAATCAATTGGTGGCTTTTATAGGTGCTAACCATATAACACCCTTATCTAATTCCATAGAAATTAGATATAGGCATGTTACACTACATAACATAATGGCTTAGACTTACTCATATAAGGAAACTTTGAAAATAGTTAAAGAATAGATTTCCTTTTGATAACCCATGTAAAAACTTTTTATTAAAAAATCTTGGGAGAGTCCTTTGAAACTTATGTACGTGTAATGAAGCTTAAAATAAAATGAAAACTAATCAATTATTTTTTTCATAAACTATTAAGAGATAATGAAAATCGGTAGGACAACAACTATTTAGGAGTAAAACCAAAATTTTAATTATACCTATGGGAAAGCATTACAATTGGATAAATCTTAAAAGAAAAATAATTCATCATAGAATATAAACAGTTATCAAATTAAATCAATTTATACATTTTGTAACACTCGAAAATCCCAGTGTTATAAATAGTATTTCTTGGGATGTGAATAGTATTTCCTAAGACCTAGATCGCACTAATACGATCGAATGGAAGTATTAATATAATATAATTTTGGATAAAATTTGAAGTGAAAATAAGTCATTTAGAAGATAAAAAAATGATAACAAAGATTTTACGATAGTGTTTCATAAATAGGAACCTAATTTTAGCTGAGTCATAAAATATTTGGTTGTTGCTTAAAAAAATATTGGATCGATAAAACCTGATACTAAAATACTCTAAATTATCCATTGGTATTGGAATTGGAATTTTTAAAAATGATTTAAAAGAAATGAAAAAAGGGAGGATTAGTTAGGGACCTTGGATGAGAGGAAGGAAATGTTGACCATTAGATAACCTTGACCTATAAAAGGGGCTAAATTACCCCAAATAGTCAAAGTTTGAATATGAGTAATCTTTTTACTCCCACTCTTTTAAGTCAATGGCGTGCTCCTTATTCCTCTCCCTTTCTTTTTCTTTTCTCTACTAAAATAAATCCCTTAAATCACTTCTAAACATCATTTTTCATGGTTTAAGACATGTTTATGGAAAGAGAAGCAAGAAAATAAACTTATGTTTGAAGAATTTGAAGGTAAGGGTTTAATGTGAATAGTAACACATTTTTGATAAAGTGAGTTTTTCTTGGGTTTTATATTTTTCTAAGGGTCTTTGGTGGTTATTTAAGACATTTATAAAATTAGATTTGATTTTGGATAAGTAATTAAATTTATATAGATTTTTAATGGTGTATATATTGTATATTATGTAACGAAAGGTGACCAAGGCACATCCAAGGGCAAAGAGAAGGTGTATAGGAGTCTTTAGTATCCAAAAGACTTATTTTGGTATACATATTCAATATAGCATAATACATAGTGCCTAAGTAGTGATTATGGTAATGATAATTAGTAGGTTAGGTGATAATTGTGATAAATGATAACCAAAGTGTATGTAATTGGTTAATTTGATAATGGTTCCATAAGTTAAGCTTATTGCAACTTTAATGGCACCTTATTGTTGTGTAAGAAATGTGATGAAAGTTAGTTGCCTTAGTTGGTGATATAATTTAAAACATAAGAAAGAAATGGAATGGCATGAGAAAATGGCATTATGGAATGAATAATGTATGTGGTCTTGCTTGGCTAAAACTTTCCTCACTTAAGGGAAGAGTTAAAATGATCTAAGTAATGATGAATTGCAATGTTATGTTTATGTTATGATGAAATATGCTTTGTTAGCAAAATGAATGAAAATAACGCTATTAATGCTTTATGTGAATTAAAGGAAAAGTATGCATGTAATTATGTGTTATGGTAATATGTGAGTTATATTGA
This sequence comes from Hura crepitans, assembly GCA_948208565.1. Taxonomy (NCBI): domain Eukaryota; kingdom Viridiplantae; phylum Streptophyta; class Magnoliopsida; order Malpighiales; family Euphorbiaceae; genus Hura; species Hura crepitans. The sequence continues at coordinate 5,100 of CANXYI011047812.1, forward strand.
TGTTATATGATTATGATTGATGATAATGATTATGTACGATGAAATTGATGTTATTATATGATAAGAATCATGGTTGAGATTGGAGATGATCTGTGAGCATAATGATGCCACAGAATATGTGAAGCCAAATGGCTTATATTGAGATAGTCAATAATTTAAGTATTCACAAAGGGAAGTGATGAGATTGTTGGCATGATATACCACGATATGTATGCAAAGAATGTTATATGGCATAATATAATGAGCATGATGTATGAAAGGGTTTATGTATGATATGGTGCTAAATGTGCATTTAAGCATTGTAATATGGCATAAATGGTAATAACATGGTAAAATGGCTTTTGTTACCCCTTTTGGTCATTAGTTGGCCTAATGACTTGTAAAACTCCTAAAAACTATTTCAACAAGGTGAAACTTAATTAAGGATGATGATGGCTCATAAAATTTGACAACCTAGCTTGGATAAGTTGAGCAGTCAATTAAGGAGGTTAGCAATTGCTAGGGCACCTAGGTGCTCAGTTAGGCCTATGGGCCAATGTATTTTTGCCTATGAGCTTTTATTTAATATTAAACCTATAAGTCAATGTACAAGACCTTCAGGTCAATGCTTCAAACCTTTAGGTCAACATCTCAGACCTTTATGGTCAATGTCTTAGATTTTTATGGTTAGAGCTACACCTTTGTGGCCAATGTATTAGACCTTTGGGTTAATGCTAGACCTTTGTGGTTGACGATTCTTGTTATCTAGTTTTATGAGTTTTTCTTATGTATATGTGCAAATTAACAAGTATTACATAATTTATTAAAATTTTAACACATAAATCAATATGAGAATATGTATGTTGACATGATGACATGTATATAAAAGAGTAATGCATGTTTATGGTACTTGTACACCTACACACTAATGTTTTACCACATTGCACATGATATGAGATGTTTTTATTTATTAAAATCAAATGAATGCATGAATACATGTGCATGAATTTAAACATGCTATATTGAATACACCACTAAGCATTATACTTAGCGCATCTTTGTTTTTGTGATGTGTAGGTTAAAGTACGGATAAAGCTTAAAGCCTTTTAGCACTATAGATTAAGATATGGCACATTTTGGTATTTTGATATTTTTCCTTTGTATAAATTATGGGTTTCATATCAGGTTAGGCACTCATATGTTGTACAAAGGGGAAATAGGACTGACTTAAAGAGTTTTGAACTTGTATCAGAATTTAATTTCTTTTGTTATATGTATGTATAAATTGTTATGATATTGGATGTTTTTATCTTTTCTTTACAGAATGTGAGTTTTATTGAGATTGATATGTTGAGATGGCATGGTGGATTAGGAGGATCCAATTGAGTTGTGATGAGGTTGAATGAGTTATAGAAGTGTTCTATTGATTTGCAGGTACTATTCATTTTTGGGATAGTATCTCGGTACTGCTATTATGCTATCGGATTTTTGACACTATGATTCCTAAATGGTTTTTAAAGTTTAAAAAAGGTTTTAAGCAAGTTAAGATTTTAAAATTTTATACATGTTAAAAATTTTTCAAAAAGGTTTTAAATTTATATGCATTTTCATAAAGGATAGTTCATATATCGATTGTCTGCCACTTCTCATTCGGGTCCGACAACTAGACTAGGTGAAGGGTTTCATATTTGGTGGTATCAAAGCTTTGGTTTAGTCATTCCTTAGTACATAAAAGTCACATATGAGTGCTTAGAGTCTAACATCATGCATTATGAGGTTTATAATCTGTTCTTTTTTCTTATAGAACAAAGATGAGTACATCTACACTAAGAGATAATGAGAAAGTGGAGAGCCATGCTCTAACAATAGTTAGACAAGAGGCCACTAGGGTCAAGATAGAGGCTTATAATGATATTGGGCATGCCACTCAAGTATCACAAACTTAACTAACCCTTTTACAACAAATGGTAAAATTGTTGAAACAAGTAATTATTGCAACTGCAGTTCCTGTTCCACTAGTACAATAACCTCTTAATCCTCATCTCTTCAAAAAACCTACCTAAAAAGGATTAAAAAGATGAGGGTTGAGGATTTCTTGTGTGAAGGCTTCGATGATTCAGTTAAGTTTGAATATTGGCTCAAAAGGATGGTTAAAATTATGTAGTAGCTTAAGTGTACTCTTAAGGAAAATTTGATCTATGCAACATCTTTATTACAAGAGGAGGTATTTAGATAGTGGGATACCTTAATAGAGCATATGATAGCTGAGAAAGTGACTTGGAATTTCTTTTTGGAGGAGTTCAAGAAAAAGTATGCGACATAAGACTACCTTAATAAGAAGAGGTAGGACTTTGTGGACCTTAAGCAGAGACACTGTTTTATATCAGAATATGAGAAAGACTTCACCAAGTTTAGTCGTTATGCCAAGGAAATAGTTACCATTAAAGCCAAAAGGTGTAAATGGTTTGAAAAGGGCCTTAATTATGACAATAAACTTTAAGTGGCTCCTATAAAGCTTAGGGATTTCACAGCCTTAGTGGCAATAGCTCATATAATTGAGGATATTCAGAAAGAGAAGAAGGAGTTTTTCTAGAAGAAGAGACCTTATATTTAGGGATAAGCTAGTTTAGCTCCTTATTCTGAGAAGAAATACAAGTATGATTAGCCAAAGTAGAAGTAACAATAGAGGCAAGGTCAGACTTATAAGTCTAGACAGGGGGCTCAAGCAACTAGTGCACCGGTTTCTATGGCTAAGAGTGCACCAGTGGTTAAATGCCAGCATTGCAATAAGAAGTATGAAGGAGTTTGTTAGAAGACCATTCTTTGAGCATGCTATGGTTATAATTCTAAAAACCACTATTAGAAGGATTATCTTATAAGTCATATTACATTTACATAGTTTTAGGGTTCTTCACTAGTTGTTGCTAGAAGCCAGAGAGGGGATAAAAAAGATAAAAAAGCTAGATCAATAGGTGAATAGAGACCCAGATCAAAGATAGTAGAGAGGGTCGAACCTAGAGCTCTTGCTCATCAATATGCCATCAAGGCTAGAGAAGAAGCTAACTCATTGGATGTGATTATGGGTACATTTCTATCTCTTTGATCTTTCAATTTTATGTTCGACTTAGCTAGGTTCTACTCATTCATACATATACACTACATAGGCACAAGATAAGGGGTTAGAGTCAAAATAGCTTGATATAGACATTATGGTTCACAATCCCATAGGGCATTATGTGGTAGTTAATGGAGTCTATAAGGAATAACCCTTGAAAGTTCAAAGACATGTGTTTCCTAATAATCTCATTGAGTTACTCTTTGATGAGTTTAATTTGATCTTAGGCATGGACTAGTTGTCTAAAGCATTATGCAATGGTAGATTACAGAAAGAAGAGGATTTCTCTTCAAACAATTGATAGATTAAAAGTCATGGTTGTGGGTGAGAGATCAGACTTCGTGTCCAATGAGATTTCAACTGTTATGGCTAGATAGATGACAAAGAAAGGTTGTCAGGCCTACTAGGCCCATGCGTGTGATGCCAGAAGAGATGAGCCAAATTAAGGTGTTCCTAGAAGGGCTATCTAGTTTACCTCTAAAATGAGAGCTTGAGTTTGAGATTAATGTTTTGCCTAGAATGGTGCTAGTATCGGTAGCTCCATATATAATGGCACTTACAGAGTTACAAGAACTACTTGATAAGGGATTCATAAGATTGAGTGTATTACCATCATAGTGCCAATTTTGTTTATGAAGAAGAAGGATAGATCTTTAAAATTGTGTATGGATTATCAGTAGTTGAATAAAGTGACAATCAAGAACAAGTATTTATTGCCTCACATGAATGACTTGTTTGCTCAAAGGAGCAAGAGTTTTCTCTAAAATTGACCTAAGATTAGGGTGTTATCAACTGAGAGTTAAGGAAGTAGATGTTGTTAAAACAACTTTTAGAATAAGATATAGGCATTATGAGTTTTTGGTAATGACATTTGGGCTTACCAATGCTCTAGGAAACTTCATGGATTTGATGAATAGGATCTTTAAACCTTATTGGGATCAATTTGTTATGGTATTGATAGATGGCATCTTGGTGTTTTCTAAAAGCAAAAAAAGATCATAAACAACACCTTAGGATTGTATTATAGACTTTGAGAGATGAGAAGCTTTATGACAAGCTTAGCAAATATGAGTTTTAGCTTGATGAAATGTCTTTCTTTGGACACATATCATTAGTAGAAGGTATTAGAGTGGATCTTAATAGGATAAAAGCAATTGTGGAATAGAAGCCACCTAGAAACACAATAGAGGTTAGAAGTTTCTTAGGTTTGGTTAGATATTATAGACATTTTTATGGGCTTTTCTATGATAACATCTCCTCTGACACGATTGTTATGCAAGAATGCTCTATTTATTTGGGATGATAAGTGTCGAGAGAGTTCTAATAAGTTGAAAGCAATATTAATTAAAGCTCTAATTCTCACACAACCAGTGTTAAGAAAAGATTTTACTATCTACAGTGATGATTCTTTGAAAGGCTTAGGATGTGTTTTGATGCAAGATGCCAAAGTAGTGGCCTATGTTTCTAGGTAATTAAAGCCATATGAGAAGAATTATCTGACTCATGATCTGGAGTTGGTAGCAATAACTTTTGCATTGGAGATATGGAGACACTATTTCTATGGAGAGAAGTGTTATATGTATACTGACCATAAGAGCTTGAAGTATCTTCATACATAGAATAAGTTAAACTTAAGATAGAGAAGATGGATAGGGTTAATTAATGATTATGATTGCCTTATTGACTACCATCCTAGAAAAGCCAATGTGGTAGCAGAAGCTCTGAGTAGAAAGTTTATGATAGCTATGAGAGCTATGAATGTGAGGATGAAGTCCATGGATAATAGAGCTCTTTTAGCTGAATTATAAGTTAAACCTAATCTTCTTCAACAAGTTAAGGATGCAAAAAAAGAAGATGACAAGCTAAAGAATATCATAAGTTTAATCCAAGAGGGGAAGCCCACATAATTCGAGCATAAAAGTGATCGGTACTTATATTACAGTGCTAGTTATATGTACCAGACGTGGAAGAAGTGAAGAAGTAGATTCTTTAGAAAGGTTATAATGTGCCCTATCCTATGCATCTTGGTAGCACTAAGATGTATCAAGACTTAAAGACTTTTTATTGGTGGCATCGTATGAAGAGAGATGTGGCAAACTATGTGACCAACTACCTTACTTGTCAGCAAGTGAAGGCAGAACATCAAGTTCCATTTAGATTGCTTCACCTTATAGCAATACCAAAATAAAAATGGGATAGAGTCACCATCGATTTTATTATTGGATAGTTATGGACATATTGACCAAGTTTGCTCACTTTATACCAGTGAGAATGGATTATTCTCTAGAGAAATTGGTAGAATTGTTTATTGCTGAGATAGTGAGACTACATAGAGTGTCGTCTTCAATCATGTCTCAAGGTTCACATTGACATTTTAGGAAAAGCTACACAATGCCTTAGGCACTCGACTCAACTTCACTATGGCATTTCACCTGTAGATAGGTGGCCAATTTGAGAGGGTCATTCAGGTAATTCTAGCACTTAATGAAAACATTTTATTAAGTGCTAGAAGATATGATGAGAAGCTGTGCCATAGAATTCAAAGGGAGTAGGGATTGATACCTCTCCTTAGCAAAATTCCTATATAACAATAATTATCAAGTGAGCTTGGTAATGGCTCCTTATAAGGCTTTATATGAAGGAAAGTGCAGAACTCCTTTTTGCTAGAGTGAGTTAAGTGAGAACAAGCTAATAGGACCAAGCTTGATCAAAGATGCTGAAGAGAAAGTGAAGATGATTAAAAACAAGCTAAAAGCTGTATCCCATAGACAAAAATCATATGCTGACTTAAAGATAAAAGATATAGAGTATATAGTTAGAGACAAAGTTTTCCTTAAGGTATCTCCATGGAAAGGTTATGAGATTTGGCAAAAAGGGTAAGTTGAGTCCAAGGTTTATTAGTCTATATGAGATAATAGAATGTGTGGGGCTAATGGCCTACAAATTAACTTTACCTCTAGAGTTACAATGGATCTATGATTTATTCCTTGTATCGATGCTTTGGAGATATAGATCAGATCCTTCACTTGTGCTAGCAACTGGAGAAGTTGAAATACAGTTAGATTTATCTTATGAGGAAGAACTAGTAAGGATTCTAGCAAGAGAAGTCAAAGAGTTATGTAATAAAATAGTGCTGATGGTAAAGGTGTTATGGAGGCATCACAACATTGAGGAAGCAACCTAGGAAAGTGAAAGCTAGATGAGAGAGAAATATCCATATATGATTGAACTAGGTAATTTCAAGGATGAAATTCTTTTAAGAGGGGAAGAAATGTAAGGCCCAAAAATCTGGTGTTAGGAGTAGTACTTTCTAGTATGCAACTACTGTATCCCAAGATCTGAGTCATACTAATTCAACCAAATGGAATTAGTAATCATAATATAATCTTAGGTAAAATTTAAAGTGAAAATGAAGTCATTTAGAAGGTTAAAAATGATAGTAAAGAATTTCCAACAGTGTCTCATGAATAGTAACCTAGTTTTAGTTGAGTTGTAAAATATTTGGTTTTTGCACAAAAAAATCCAGGATTAATACAACTTAATACTAAAATATTCCAAATATTCCAATTTGGATTGGAATTTTTAAACATCAGGAATTATTTTCGAAAAATGGGGCAAAGTTAAAAAAATATTGATTTAATCAATTTTTTGAGCAGTTTTCTCGAGGCTTTTAAGTCATGATTCAAATGGCTTTATGGGATTTTTAGAAGTATTATTTGAGGGTTAAAATGAGTGGAAAAATGATTTAAAAAAATGAAAAAGAGGGAATTAATTAAGGCTTTTAAATGAGAGGAATGTTGACCATTGAACAACTTTAACCTATAAAAGGGGTTAAATTACCCTAAATTGTCAAAGTCTAAATAGGAGTCACCTTCCTCCTCCTACCCTTTTAGGTTGATAGCTTGCTCCCTATTCCTCTCCCTTTCTTTTTCTTTTCTCCACTAAAATCAATCCCTCAAATCTCTTCCAAACATCAATTTTCATGGTTTAAGACATGTTTATGGAAAGAAAAGCAAGAAAATAAGCTTATATTTGAAGAATTTAAAGGTAAGGGTTTAATGTTAATAGTAACACATTTTTGGTAGAATGAGTTTTTCTTGGGTTTGATATTTTTCTAAGGACCCGTTGAGGTTATTTAAGACATTTATAAAGTTATATTTTGGACGAGTAATTAAATTTATATGGATTTTTATTGGTGTATATGTTGTATGTTATGTAGAGAAAGGTGACCAAGGCACATCTGAGGGCAAAGAGAAGGTGTAAAGGAGTCCTTAATGTCTAAAAGACTTATTTTGTTATATGTACTCAATGTAGCATATGAATTGAATGTATGTGCATGTGTTAAAGTATGGTTGTTGTATGTAATTAATGTGTTTGTTATGTTAAGTGACGTAAACTTGTGTTAATTTCAGATATGATGCTAAACATGAGTTTATAAACATATTTGCATGATGAAAATGTGAGGTTGAGGTAGAAATCTTATGTTAGTTGAAACATACATAGCACCTAAGTAGTGATTATTGTGATGATAATTAGTAGGTTAGGTGATAATTGTGATAAATGATAACTAAAATGCATGTAATTGGTTAATTTGATAATGGTTCCATA
>CANXYI011047864.1:0-10229 GCA_948208565.1 Hura crepitans
AAAATGAATGTGTAAGTTAGTGTGCATAAAGTGGCCGAATGATGCCAATTGTGTGTGTAATTGTGTTTAAGTTATTAATGCATTAAAGGCATATAATTTATGTATAAATGGACATTAACTATGTATGATTGATGAAATAGAGAATACTTAATGAAATTGCTTCATTTGTAAAAATTTTATAAGGTAAAATGGCTAGCACATATGGTTACGCAAATGACTATGTTTATTTGTAATGTGGTACGAAATAAAGTGGTGTACATAAGTGAAATGAATAAGGAATATGAATGACTTTGTGTATATAAAAGTGATTATGAAGATCATATAAATATGGCATTATGAAGAGTGGTCTTAAAGTGACCAAATGAAAAGTAAAGTGAAATAATAAATTGACGATTGACCTTTACTTGAATGAAAAATAAATATATGAAATAAAGGCCTATATAGTTAGATGCCCATTGGATGGGTTAATCGGTCAATTAGGGAATAAAGCAGCTATTAGGTTTGGTTTTTTAGGCCATTAACTATGTTATTATTTATAACGGCAAGTACAAACATCGAGGTTCGGATATGAGCCCTACACACTAGGATTTGGGAGGCTTATGGGACTAATCCTTGATATTCACCATTTGCATTATTAATGATATTATGTTGTTTTAAGAGGTCCATGCTAGACTGATCCCTATTGCACTAATATTAGGAGGTTTTACAAAATTAATCCATATTATCGGTAGGTGTAGCTACCGAGGTCCAAAATGTGGGTCACTGAACTATTTGCATTCCATTGTCCACTGTTCTTAAGCGTCATCTTTCGCTATGCGCCATGTTATGAAACTAATCCATAAATAAGACAATATTATTTTATAAATTGTAATATGATTAGGAGAATGAAAATGTGATTGTTTTTGAATAGTTTGTATTGCTATATGTTCTATCATTTTATGTCTACATATGCTTGGGTGTGCACACAAATTTACCACTGAGTTTGCTCAATGTATCAGTGTTCTAATGCATAGGTAGAAGATAAGGAGTAGTTGCAAAGTTAAAGCCTTTGTATAGCTAACTAGAGTGTTTAGGGGCATAAATCTCTAACTCTTTGGTCTATAAATAGGTTATGTACTCATGTATAGTTATAAAAGGTTATGGGGTTTAGAATGGCATAGATGAAAATGTTCTAATAACTGTTAGTTTATAAATGTTAGGAAGTAAAACTGGCTGTATGTTTATTTATATTTATGTATAACTGTTATTGTCAAATAATTATTATTTATTATGGGTTAGAGACCCTGTGATATGTTAAGATATAACTGTTGAGAATGAAGGAGTTGAGAGGACTAGATGGGTCCATATTGAGGGTGGTTGTTGTATGATATTATAAAAGTGTAGTTTTATGCAGGAAAAATTTTGGTTTTTAACCTGGGTAGCCATTATGTTGCCTAATTTTCTAAAAAATGGTTTTTAGACACAATGAAAGTTGTTAATAAAGTTTTATGGTTAATATTAAAATAATATGGTGAAATGATAGAAAAATAACTGACAAATATGATAAAATTTATTGGATCAATAAATGTTATCATATTTGTCAGTTATTTTTCTATCATTTCACCAGATCAATAAATGTTAAATGAATAAGGCCTAGGAAAATAATAAGATAGGTGACCAAATGGGTAGTGGCATCCTTATCGAGTTTCTTTAGGAATCGGGTAAAGGTGTAAAAGACAAGGTTTATAAGAAGTGTCCGTTGATAGTACAAGGACACCAATTTTTAGCTAATCTCATTGGGCTTACATTTGATGAGTTTAATATAATGCTGGGCATAGATTGGTTATCTAAGTATCAGGCCATGGTAGATTGCAAGTTGAAGAGATTGACACTCAAGGATAAAGATAGGGCTAAGATTACAGTTATGGGTGAGAGGAAAAACATTCTGCCTAATGTTATCTTGATAATGACAATAAGGTGCCTATTATAGAAGGGTTGTCAAGCTTTCTTAGCTCATGTTTATGATACCTATAGTGGTGAGTAGGATGTTAGTAACATACTAGTAGTGTTAGAGTTTGTGGATGTATTTCATAAAGAGTTGCCCAGTTTGGCTCTCGAATAGGAACTCAAATTCATTGTAAAGGTGCTACCTAACACTGCTCTAGTATTGATAGATCCATATAGGATCGCTCCAATAGAGTTAATGGAGTTAAAGATTTAGCTTCAAGAATTGCTTGATAAGGGTTTTATAAGGCTGAGTGTTTCTCTTTGGAGAGCACCAATGTTATTTGTGGATAAGAAAGATGGTTCTCTATAGTCGTGCATAGATTATAGATAGCTAAACAAAGTGACCATTATTAATAAGAATTTGTTGCCACAAATTGATTATCTTATTAATTAGCTTAAGGGGGTTCTCTATGATCGATTTAAGGTCAGGTTACTACTAGTTTAGAGTAAAGGAGTCTGATGTGGTAAGGACAGCTCTCACAATTAGATATGGCCGCAATGAGTTTTTGGTAATGCCATTTGGACTTACCAATGCTCCTACAGCTTTTATAGATATGATGAATAGACTTTTTAGATAGTATATGGATCAGTTTGTCATCATCTTCATTAATGAAATCTTAGTCTACTCCAAGAGTAGAGAAATGTACGAGTAGTATTTAAAGATAGTTTTGATAATTTTGAGAGAAGAGAAGCTCTATGACAAACTCAGTAAGTGTGAGTTTTGGCTTAGTAAGGTGTCTCTTCTTAGGTGCATTACTTCTATAAAGGGGATTCAAGTTGATCCTAGTAAGATTGAAGTAGCCATGGAGTGGAAACCACCTAGGAATACCACTAAAATCAGAAGTTTCTTTAGGTTAACTAGTTACTATAGACAGTTTTCCAAGGGTTTTTCTTTAATAGTAGCACCTATAACTCATCTATTAAGGAAAGATGTCAAGTTTGTCAAGGATGACATATGTCTAAAGAGTTTTGACAAGCTTAAGATGATTTTGACAAAAGCACCAATTTTGGTTTAACTGATTTTTGGAAAGGACTTTACAATCTGTAATGATGATTCATATAATAGGTTAGGTAGCATTCTGATGCAAGAAGGCAAAGTAGTTACCTATGCTTTTAAACAATTAATGCCACATGAGATGAACTACCCTACTCATGATATAGAGCTTGTAGCGATAGTGTTTGCATTGAAGATCTTGAGACACTATCAATATGGAGAGAAGTGCTACGTGTACACTAATCCTAAGACTTTGAAGCATCTTTTGACACAAAAGGAGTTGAACTTGAGATAGAGATGATAGATGGAGTTGATTAAGGACTATGACTATCTGATTGACTATCATCCTAGCAAAGCTAATGTAGTGGTTGATGCTCTTAGTAAAAAGTTCATGGTAGCTATGAGAGCATAAATGTTAGGCTTCAGTTTATGCCTAATAATGCTTTTTATTTGTAGAGATACAAGTCAAGCCTAGTTTGCTTTAGCAAGTTAAAGATAATCAGAAGGATGTTCATAAATTGATGAGCAAGATATATGCTTTCCAATAGGGGAAGCCTACTAAGTATGATTGAAGAGTGATAGTTGTTTATATTACCATGACAGGATTTGTACTCTAGATGTCAAAAATGAAAGAACTAGATTTTAGATGAGGCTCACAATGCTTCTTATGCAATATATCCTGGTAGCACAAAGATGTATTAAGATCTAAAGTTGTCTTATTAGTGCATGGTATAAAGGGAGACATACCAAAGTTTGTGACCAAATGCCTTAGTTGTCAGCAAGTGAAGGCAAAACATAAAGTTCTATCCAGATTACTATAGCCTATGCAACCTTAGAACAAAAATAGGATAGAATCACCACGAATTTTATGGTTGTGTTGCCTATGAGAAGGAGAAATTGTGATTTCATATGGGTTATTATATATCATCTTATAAAGATAGATCATTTCATACCAGTAAGGATGGATTATTTTATGGAGAAGCTTACTAAATTATATATTGATGAGGTCATCAGATTGCATAGAGTGCCATCTTTAATCATATCAAGTCAGAACCTATGGTCTACGTCGAGGATTTGGAAGAAGCTTCATAATGCCTTTGGTACTTAATTAAGTTTTAGCATTGCATTTCATCTATAGAATGACGAACAGTCAAAAAGAGTCATTCTGGTAATCTTTTAATTCCTAAGTGATTTGCTATTTAGATATGTATAATGTTATGCATATGATGAAACATAATTATTAGGTGCTTGAGGAAATGTTAAAGAGTTATGCCATCGAGTTTAAAAAGTAGCTGGGATTAATATTTGGCATTTGCATAGAAAAAAGCAACCAAGCAAGTTTAGGAATGGCTCCTTATAAGGTGTTGTATAGAAGGAAGTGTAGGACTCCTTTGTGCTAGAGTGGGCTCAATAAAACTAAGCTTATAGGATTAAACTTAATCAAGGATACCAAGGAGAAGGTGAAGATTATCAGGGATGGATTAAAAGCAACTTTTGATAGACAGAAATCTTATGTTGATCTCAAGGAGAAAGATATTGAGTTTGAAGTGAGAGACAAGGTGTTTATGAAGGTTTCACCATGAAAGAAGGTTCTACATTTTGGCAAGAAAAGAAAAATAAGTATAAGGTTTATTGGGCCATACGAAGTGATAGAACGTGTGCAGCTAGTAGCCTATAGACTAGCATTGCCATCAGAACTTTAGTAGATTCATGATGTCTTCCATGTATCTATGCTTAGGAGATATAGATCAGATCTGACACATATTTTATCTATGGGAGAAGTTGAAGTGAGACTAGATCTATCTTATGAAGAAGAGCCTGTCAGAATCTTAGCTAGATAAATTAAAGAGTTACAGGACAAGACATTCTTACTAGTGAAAGTTTCTTAGAAGCACTATAGAATGGAAGAGGCAACATGGGAAACAAAAGCTCTCATTTTAGAGTAGTAAAATTGGGTCACATGAAATTATCCTCTTTTTTTTGCAATTTTTAAGTTCGATTTTTAAAGGCTTATGAAGTGTTAATTAATTGCATTTTTGGGAGTAAAATTGGAGGTAAGAAAGTGAGTCTTGATTTTTAAAAAATTAAGGAAAAGGGGAAAGGAATTAATTTTTCACAAAAACCCCTTATATATATAAGTAAAAATTCCCATTCTAAGTCAACATTTGAATAGTGTCTAACCCTCTCTTCTTTCTCTATTCCAGCCAAAACTTTAAGAGAAGAAAAACCCATTTTCTTCTTCTTGATTCTTCCAATTTAGCCCATTATAAGCCACCAAATTTGAATGACTATGCCTCTATAGCCTTTAGAGTTTGGATGGAATGCTCGATTTTAAGGCTGGATGAATATTAACCTCTTTTGGTAGGAGTAAGAATTTTCAAAACCCAATATTTTTCCCATATTTTTAGGGTGCCTAAGAGTTGATATACAATATATGTGGTCATTTTTCAATTTTGATACATATATGATTTATTTTTAACTTTTAGAAATCCAATATGTAATAGGTAATTAAGAAAACCATTAAAGCTCACGACAAAGGAGAAATAAAGGTTCAGGCAGTCCTCGGGGTTGCATTATGATAATTTTGGTATTTAAAGTCAAGTTAATACTTGAAAATTTGATAATGCTTAAAATTTCCATAATATGTATTTGTACAGAATTTAATAGTGAATGCCATATAATGAGTAATTGTGAGTTTAATGTTATTAATTAGGATGTAAGATGCCTAAATATACATAAATGATGCTTTGAATGTGTGTGGCATGATGGAGAAAGTATGTATAGGTGACATTAGCATGATGGCCAAATGGCCCTATTAGTGCCTAAGTGTGTGTATATTTAATTATGCATGTTTTTATAATATGGGTTGCTATAGGTTGATATAGAATTTAAGTTATATGATGTAGTATGATTAAAATTTTCCCTCTTAGTTTGTTAAAGGCCTTATAACCAAATGATCATATTGTATGTTAGTGTATGTGTGTGCTATGTTATAATGCACATAATTGATTTTTAAACATGAATTATGCTATATTAGATACATGATAATAAATGTTCATTAATATGGAAGTATGTAAAATTGAATGGTATTTATCATGCCATTTGGATGTATTAAGTGTGATAATGGACCATATACTTATTATATGACATGTTAGATATACATAAAGCATATTATGCCATTTATATGTTTGACGGCTTTTTATTTGGTATAGGTGGCCGAATGCGTTGTTTATGATGTTTGAATGGTGTATGTTAGTCATGTTATTTGCATATGCATGAATATACATGTTAGAAGGACATGAGGATATTTTAAGCATGTTGGTATTACAAAGTTTAAGATATATGCATGTATATATGTTGGTATATACATGTAATGAGGTGGAATGTTAACTAAGGCATGAATATTGCCTTATGAGCATTAGTGCATGAGGTACAATACAAAGATATGGATTATGGGTTGTCTTAGGGCTTAGAGGCCGAATGGATTGAATGGGAAAACAAAGCTTATTTATGTATTAAATTGAACATAAAGTGGATATATGTGGTCAATTATTCATTATTGATCATGAGAAGGAAATTAAATGTTGGTAGTGTGATTTTGAGTATGTTATTCCTATGTGTACATAAATATGGACTTTTGAATGTGGTTTTGCATGAACACGGTTTGTATAATTACAATAATGTTAAAAATGCTAAATTACTTTGTTGATCTTACCATGATTAAAAGTCATTTTAAGCTTACTTAAGTTGGTAGAACTAAAAATAAATATAATAATAGCCTATATGCTTAACAACCTAGATAGATAGGTTGACCGATCAACTAGGAGTATAGTAACAGGTGCTAGGGCACTATAGTGCTTTCACGTTTTTGGTATATAGGTCCACTTTTAGTTTGACCTAAAAGCTTGTATAATCTTGATCTTTAGATCCATGTGATGAACTTCAAGTTCATAAATGGTCATAATGGCCATAATGCTATATTTGTCCTTAGACTCATGCTATGCTTGATCTTAGACTCATGTTGTGTTTGACCTTCAAGTCTCATGATATGTTTAATCTATAGATCCATGTTGGTGATGGACCTTCGGGTTCATAGAGGTTGTATTGGCACCCACCCCAATTATCCGTAGGATATGTGTTTCTGTCATATGGGCAATAAATAATGATCTTATGGAATGTTTAAATTCACATGTGAAAGGTGTTTTTCATGATAATATTGTGACTTACTCTATTTTTAACATGACATTTAGCTCATGCATGTTTTGTATAGCATTTTGCATATTATGACTTGTACATGCTTTTGTAAGTAAGAAAATGATAATGCATGATAATAAAGTGGCTAGATTGCATTAGTTAATTCAATTTCACCATAAAGCTATTTGCTTAGTGCATCATTTTTACTTGTGATGCATAGGTAAGAAGTATATTCGAGCCGAAGACTCGGGACACTAAGACTATTGAGATAAAGCTTCGTTTTTGGTATAGTTTTGTTGTAAATAACTAGTTATGAATTGTATAGATAGTGCAGGAAGCAATCTTATGTTTTAATCTTTAAGTTATGGTCTAAACTATCTACATTGAAATTTTAATTATATTTGATGGTTTTGTAACCCTATTTAAGATATTTGGTATGTTTGAAACTTATATGATATCTCTTCTTGAGGTTGAGATTGTGTTTATATTGTTGTGTGATTTGGAGTGATAAGGAGAATCATAGACTTAGGAATTGTTGAGAAATGTTTTTAGAAGTGTTTTTCTTGATTATAGGTTATTATTCAAATTTTGGGATAGTGCCCTAAAATTTTGGCATAAGGATTCTCAAATTTGAATATGTAACTCTATTTTTGAAAAGTTTTTGAAAACTTACATGTTGATGTTTTCATTGTGAATGATGCAAAGTTTTAAGTAATGTTGTATTATGAGTTGAGAATGGATAACATGTTATGTGTGAACTCCTTAGTCATGTTTGGTGACTGACTGGTGACCAGACCGAGTAAGGGTTGTCATAATATTCAATTGTTCATTTTATGTCTCTTTTAATGTTTTATATGTGTAACTATATGTATTTATAGTTAATTTAGCTCATTCATAGATACAGTCCTCAATGGACTTATGTCGTTCATTCTATCCTGATATATATGACCTTTACATATTATTGTATTTCTATGACAATACTAATGTTTGTTATTATATGATTAGTTTATTTATCAATTAATTTAGTTTATCTCTTTCTTCATTTTATTTCCTCTTATTTCCTTTTTCACATTTCATAATTCAAACATTATAATCTCTTTAATGGTATTTTAATATGCTTATCTAATCCTTTTATGACACTCTTTACCTAGTCCAGATGATGGCCAATCACCAAGCCTAACTAAAGTGTGCATGCATATCAAGATATCTCAACTCATTTAACCATTTCACTTGTTATAGAACATTCTTATTAAAAATATCATGTTTGTGAAAATATGGGTTTCCAAAAACCTTTTTCAATAGTGCGAAGCATTTAAAATTGGGAATCCTTATGCCAAAATTCTAATAGCATAATGGCTGTACCAGACACTATCCCAAATTTTAAATAGTTACCAACACAAGAAAATACACTTATAAACTTCATTCACATACTTCCACATACTTCATGTGATGCTCTAATCACTCTAACAACACACAAACACAACATAAGATATTTAAACCTTAGGAAGAGATATCATACAGCATAACACAATTCTTAATTTAATATAATTCGCACACTTTGAAATCTAAAATGAAACATTAAAATACAATTTAGATTCAAATTTAGGTCCATCCCTTACATTACACATTTGAGTGCAACTATACAACACAACTATTACATATATATACAAATTTACCAAAAGAATGCCTTCTTTTCATAAGTCTTAATGTTATGAAGCTTTGAGTATTAAAATGTCTTCATACCTATATGTTGTAAACAAATGACAAGCTAAGCAAATGCTTAGTGGTGTAATCAAAATAACATGTGCTAATTTTGCCATTTAACCTTCCACAAGAACATGCCATTCATTTATATGCTTAAATGTTTTATGTATTTCATAACATACATGTAAATGATAATATTCTGAAAGTAAGATCAATTTGACATTCATCATACATAATGATATACATATCATACATGTGTAACAAACCAACATATAAAAGCAAAAATTGAGCCATTTTCAGATCTTACATGCACCTATTTGTCATTTAAAGTCATGACATGCATTTATATTGATTTTGTTGTTTGCTTTATTATATGAACTCATGCCCAAGGTGATAAGCCTAAAACTATGGATAATGGGGTCATATCTTATATAGTGGCCCTTATTTTGGACCTTAACGGCTACTGCACTAGCTAAGTGTGTAGTGCCCATCCAGATACATATGGTTGCACCTGTATATGCTCATTGTAGTGTCTCCCTATAAAACTTTCCTAGTGGCTACATTCATGATGATTCGAAGATCACAACACATATATTCTCAAGTAAGAAAGTGAACCTTTAGATCTCATCTAAACACCAAAATGCCTAAGCATACTTTATATCCTGTAGCTGACTAGCCAACTTATCCATTTCATAGGTTGTTGTATTTCATGGGCCAAAAACCATTAATTTTAATTTGAACTCATTAAATGAGCTTACATTGCTTTTAACATACATATTTTAGCCATTATATAACTAAAACTACTCATTTCATGAAAGAAAATCTTTTTGGCATATATGCTTATTTTAACATACATTATGCCATATGCACAATTAACCATAATACCAATCTCATTTAGTGATTTTTAGCATGTATTATGCACATACACACTTAATTAAGGCCATAAATCCGTTTAGGTCAATTTATGCCTTATGTATATCAATTGTCTCTTTATATGGTATAATATGATTTAGAGAACTCTTTTTAGCTCTTTTCTAGTCTAAGATCCATTTTTATCAAAAACCTCATTTTTTCACGCTAATAGACATATTTGAAATCATTACAATGGGTGAAATGTGCATGTAATTCAATAAACACAAATTATGAACCATTATGCATATGCCCATTAAAATGCCATTTAGCCATATAAGCTATTATAGGCCTAATTCATCTCATTCATCATTTAAGTTTTATAGCCATAACCCATGACATATTTACATCCAATTTGAACTTATAGAATAAAAAAATTATATGCCTTCATGCCCCCTAGGGGTTTCGGCCACTAAGCTACATGTTCACGTCCCTTTCATTC
>CANXYI011047887.1:0-10076 GCA_948208565.1 Hura crepitans
TTGATTGAATATTTTCTCTCTATTCCCCTAACTTTTGCATGAAATGCTTATTTTCAAGTTTTCACCTCATCGGGGTGTCCTAATTTTTACTTGAGCCACCCCTTTTGGGTTTTCAACTTAGCAAACCTTTTTTTCTTCTCTCTTTTTTTTAGCAAAAGTACTTTTTTAATCTATCCATTTTCATGGGTTTTAAAAACTCATTGCCTTCTAAATCTAAGATTTTGATTCCTTCATACTTGAGTAATTTCTTTACCATGTATGGACCTTCTTAATTAAACTTAAACTTTTCTCTAGGGTTTACCGGTGCAGGAGAAATTGATATAGCTACATGTGATATAGAGCTTTTATTTGTTTTTCATCAGCTAACACCAATTATTCATATCTAGCCCTTACCCATTTAGCTTCTAGCACTTCTACTTCTAAGATTAGCCTCAGTGAAGGAACCTCAATTTCTACTAATAATAAAGTTTTAGTTCTATATACCAGTGAGTAAGGCGTGTTCATTAAAGTTTTAATGGTGGTCTTGTAACCCTAAAGTGCAAAAGGTAACATTTTTGCCTAATCCTTATAAGTAACTATCATTTTTTGCAAAATTTTTTTAACATTTTTATTGGTTGCCTCTACTACACCATTAGCTTAAGGCTATAGAGGGAAGATTTATGGTGCTTAATCCCATACTTCTATAAGAGTTGTTTGGTTTCACCTTGAAACTGTACTCCATTATCTAAAATTACTTGATGTGATAGCTTATACCTATAAATGATGTTTCTCTCAATAAATTTAGCCATCTGCCTTACCTCTAATTTATTAAAAGATTTAGCTTTTACCCACTTCAAAAAGTAGTCAATTGCCACCACTATGTACTTGTGACCCCTTGCTAAAGATGACCTTATTTCTCCTATTATGTCAATTCCCTATATAAAAAATAACCATGAAAAAGACAAACTAGTTAGTTTTATTGGTGATAAGTGACTTAAGTTGGTATAGATTTTGCACTTGTGGCATCTTTTAACAAAATTGCAACAATTTATTTCTATGGTCAACTAGAAATACCCTAGTCTTATGATCCTATTTGCTAGATTTCTCCCATTCATATGCAAACCACACACTTCCTAATGCACTTCTGCTAGTATCTTATGGGCTTCTATTTCATCCATACATCTTAGTTGGACACCTTTAAAGTGCCTTTTGTATAACATTCCTTGGAAAGAAATGAATTAAGTAGATAGTTTTTGTAGTACTTTCTTATCTTTTTCAGTTACATGTTCTAGATATCCCCTAGTCTTAAAGTATGTTTAAATGTCATGGTACCAATGCTAGTTACCATTTATCTTTACCTATGTGGTGCTAACTATGCCTATGTATGTCAGAAATCTTTACTTAGTAAAGTACATTGCCTTGAGCATGTCCTTTTTAGTGAGATCAACTACTAACATTAGGGTTGCTAGGGTGTCAGCGACTTGATTTTATTCTCTTGGAATATGATGAAAGGTACATCTGTTGAAATCCTTTGACAAGTATGTGACTATTTTGACATACCTACTAAGATTCTCATCTTTAACCTCCTAGTTACCTTTTACTTGTTGTATTACCAACATGGAATCACCATATAAATCGACTATTTTTTCCCTAATAGGAATAGAGTTTTAATGTCATGGATGTATAATTTGTATTCAATGATGTTGTTGGTTACCTGAAAGTCTAACTTCCTTGCGAAGAATATTTGTTCCTTTTCTAGGTTGATAATTAATGCACTGATGCCTACACCTTTTAGGTTCGCTGCTTTATCAAAGTATATTTTCCATCCTTCTTAGGATATTGATTTGAAAATTTGAATTCTACCTCGTCACTCTCAATTGATTGTTATGCTAAGAAGTTAACTACTGCTTGCCCTTTGATTGTCTTCTTAGTTACATAAAAGATGTCAAACTTTTCCATAATAGAATCTATTTGCCTATTTTACCCACTAGAGATAGAGCAGTCTGTAGATACCTTAGAGGCTCATGACTGGCTACTGCCTTGACTTTGTATGTGTGGCACCCTTTGCCCAATCTGTACATTGAATCTAAATAGGGGACACACACACTCAAAATGATATCTAGTTTTGTTATCCAAAATCACTTAAAATTTAAAACTTTTATATGAGAAAACATTTCTTGACATGAAAATAAAATAAAGCATCAAAAACCTTTTAGCATGCAAATCGAGGTAAACATTAGGGTTATCGTGTCAAAAATTTGACAGCATAATGGCTATACTAGGACACTTTCCCAAATTTTTACCTATTTAAAAACACTTCTATAAAGTCAATAAACTCATCTCCAACTCTAATGGGTCCTTTTGACCCTCTAACACAACACAAAACACAATGAGCCTTAGGCTCTCCACAATCAACATTCTCACATGCAATCTCATATATCAACACACAACATGCAAAAAGTAGAAAAGTAAAATCCATAGTTAAAATATTTGATACAAAATCCCGTTGCAAAATGCAGATTAGGCCCAATCCCTCCAAGATCACAAAAGCACACTAACTATGTAATCATTACATTTATATCACCACTACTATTACAAAAAGTACAAAAATACCCACATAGGGGTTATCTTTGTGTCTCTTGACATGCAAAAGCTTTGGCTCTAATATGCTACCCTATTACCTATGCATCATAAACAAGCAATGAGCTAAGCTTTCACTTAGTAGTGTAATCACTTTAACTTGTAAAAAGATTAGTTATAGCATGTCTATAATACATAGAAGCCATTTTTAAAATTAAAATCACAACCATGTATTTTCGGTGACTTAAATGTAAATATGCATATTTCAAGAATAACTGAGACTTAAGATATTGTACATGCCAAAAATATACCATAACATCATATAACACGCATTCATCGGCTATAATACACAATATATGTCATATCATTATCTTATAAGCATGTAAGCTACCATATCATAATCATGCATTGCTAGGAATATTATATTAGATGTTTTGGGTCATAAGGTCCGAAATTACCCTAAGGCTCTTTTTCACATAATTGTCATAATCACAGCATTAAAAGTTCCCACATGATATGAATTTATTTAAAAAACTTACCAAGCTTTAAACTAACCAATTCTTTGCTCGTAGGCTTAGGGAATGCATTTATAGCTTATAGTCACCTTATAGGTCATATATAGAAATTACTTCCCATATAAGTATTTTCAATTAAAATAACATACATTCACTATTTAAGGCCATTTAAAAGCTAATAAACACATTTAAATACTTTAAAATTGATTTTCATTCATTAGGCATCATTATGGTCGCATATCACATATTAGTGTCATTCAGCATATAAAACCAAATTTTGCATTTTTAAGCCATTTTAATTGTTTAATTTATGCCCATATTAATAAGATAACTAACCAAGATTGGATAATGGAATTACTTAGACCCGAAGGCACTTGTACCCAAAGGTACATATACTTAAGCCCGAAGGCTCTCACATTTATAGATGCATAAACTTAGGCCCGAAGGCTCTCACATCAGTAAGTGTATAAAACTTAGGCCTGAAGGCTCTCATATCCTTTACATACATATATCTTAGGCCTGAAGGCTCTTATGCCCATTGGCACATAAACTTAGGCTCGAAGGCACTCATATCCTCAAATGCATAATCAAACTTAGGCTCGAAGGCTCTCATGCTCATCATAATGTAAATCAATGACCCACAAGTCTCATACCAGAAGGTATGCTAGCAGCAACTACAATCCTAGTTGATCAGTCAACCTATCCAAGCTAAGTTGTCTAACTATATAGGCATCATTAAACATGTCATTATGTGTCAAATTAACTCATTTCACTTTTTATATTATTAAATTAAGTTAAAATCACCATTGGCCTCATTGCACCTTTGTATGGCCTAAACATATACACTTGGCCAGCTTAGACCTATTGATGTCCATTACACTCACAGGATCTATTTTCGAGGTGTAATGGCATTAAAACACACAACATATTAATATGTCACATAAAAACACAAATATTGATTCAAACGATCATTTTATATCATTTTCAGATATTTACATACTAATGGTCATACATTGCCTCATCATACCTTTATAGCATATATATATCCATTCTATGTCAAAAATTCATTTTTAGCATATTAGCACATAACATTCATGCACATACGATACTTTTAAATTGACAAGAACATGTGCACACACATTATCGCATTTATCGGTTCAAGTAGGCTTAATGTCGCACAATTGTATATCAAGTCATTCCATAGCAATATACCACACTTTGCATCCATTATACACGTTCTAATCATACAATAACTATATACATACATTTTTAGGCATATAGCACACAACATGGCATAATCGATTTTTAACTTACATAATGTATTCCTATGAATTTCTAGCATTCATATAATTCCATCACTTATAAACACACTAAAACCCTTATATTTAATGCATTTAATCATTCCATTTATAATAAATTACAATTATAACATTTATTGCATTTTTATGCATTTAATACCACTAATTACAATTATGAACATAACACATATAATTCATTAAATGCAAATTTAAGCCAAATTAAAGTGATCACACATACCCAACAAGGTTGTACGGGACCCCTGAAGTCAGCCTAGGCCTTTTCCTTGCCTTAAGAGGCTCAGGTTGTCATTTTACCTACGAATACAAAAGGCATGAAAATAAAAAATTAATATAAAATAATCTAGAAGCCAAAAAAATATTTTGAGCCTAGATATGTGCTTTAAAATACCCAAAGAACTTATGAAAAATAAAATTTGCAAAAAAGAAAAACTTGAGAGAGAGAAAGTTACTATTCACCTCAAAATTCTTCTCGATTTTTCTCTTAAAATACTTTTTCGTTCTTGACGATTTTGGTGTCCATGAACTCATTTCGAGTATAATTTTTTAGAGTGAGTCCCTCTATGGAGGATGAAACCAAAGAAGAAAAGGGAGAGAGGAAGGTAGGCAGATTTTTGGAGGAGAGGGGTGGAGGAAGAGAGTTTGTGGTGTGTATGGGAAGGAAGATAATTTTTCCCTTTTTATACTTTTCAAAAATAATTTTTTTCTTTGCTTCAAAAATTATTATAACCGATAAGAATATCAGTTTTCCTCCATTCCTATCCCCAAAATTCCATAAATCCAATCCCTAAATTCTCCCAAAATCTCCAGCCCAAATTTCAACAATAACCCGAAAAATTAATATATTTTATGTCTCGAAAATTTGGTAAAAATAGTTCCTGATCTCAAAAAAATTTTTATTCCAAAGCCGTTGGACTATTCAGAATATTTGAGTATCAGGTTGTAATATTTTTGAATTATTTTGAGTAACTTTTTATTTATTTTATGATTCAGCATTGCCTGCAGCACTATTCAAAAGACACTGCTGTAAAATCTTAATTAGCATTTTTAACCATCCGAATGACTTCACATTAGCCTTAAACTTTGCCCAAAATTCTTTTGTAATTAATACTCCCCATCAGTATGCTTAGTGCGACTCGAGTTTTGGGAAGCACTATTCAACTCGGGAAGTAATATTCATGAGAGTCGAATTTTTAAGTCATTACATTTCTTCCCCTCTTAAAAAAAGATGTTGTCCTTGACATACTTGGTTCAAACAAATATGGGTATTGTTCCCACATCTGAGCCTTGCTTTCCTAAGTAGCCTTTTCCATACCATGATGTCACTATAAGACTTTCAACAACGGCACAGTTTTGTTCTACAATTCCTTGACATCTCTAGCTAGGATACCAATAGGCTTTTCTTCATATGACAAGTCTGGTCTTATCTCCACTTCATCAGTTGTCAAAACATGTGAAAGATCCAATCTATATCTTCTCAGCATTAAGACATGAAACACATCATGAATTTGATACAACTCTAGAGGCAAAGCTAGTTTATAGGCCAATGGACCCATACATTCTATAATCTTGTATGGTCTAACGAACCTCAGACTTAACTTTCCCTTCTTACAGAACCTTAACACCTTTTTCCATAGAGATACCTTAAGAAAAACTTTATCGCCAACTTCATACTCAATATCTCTTTTCTTTAAATCCACATAGGATTTCTGTCTATCTAAAGCAGCCTTTAGGCTTTCTCTGATAATCATCACCTTCTCTTCAACATCTTTAACCAAATCTAGTCCCATAAGCTTGTGCTCACTTAACTCGCTCCAACATAAGGGAGTTCTACATTGTCTCCCATATAACACCTCATAAAGAGCCATACCCAGACTCACTTGGTAACTGTTGTTGTAAGTGAATTTCACCAATGACAAATATCTATCTCAACTACCCTTAAGCTCTATGGCACATGCTTGAAGCATATCCTCAAGAATCTAAATGATCTTCTCGAACTGACCATCCATCTGTGGATGAAAAGCTATGCTAAAACTGAGCCTAGTCCCCAAAGCATTCTGATCCTTCCTATAAAATTTCAATGTAAATTAGGGATCTCTATCTGAAATGATGGAAGAAGGCACTTTTTGAAGCCTAACTATCTCATCAATGTACAGTTCTGCCAATCTCTCTATAGAGTAATCCTTTCTTACTGGAATGAAATAAGTAGACTTAGTTAATCTATCAACCACTACCCAAATAGAATCATGCTTATTTTTAGTCATTAGTAGTCCAATTGCAAAGTCTATAGTGATTCGATCCCATTTCCATTCTAGTATTGCTATAGGATGAAGCAAACTAAAAGGAACTTGATGCTTAGCCTTCACCTACTAACAAGTGAGGCATCTAGTTGTATAACCAGCTACATTTCTCTTCATGCTTGGCCACCAATAGGCCATCTTTAAATCCTGGTACATCTTTGTACTTCCAGCATGCATCATATATGGTGCATTGTGTGCTTCTTACAGAATCTGTTGTCTTAAATCCTCTTTCTCTAGAACACATAGGTGGTTATAGTAATACAAATAACCATCTTCCTTAATCACAAACTCAGTAAACTTCCCCTCTTGAATCATACTTATAATGCTCTAAAGTCTATGATTATCTTTCTGTAAATCCTTTACTATCTGTATCAAGCTCGACTTGACTTGTAACTCAGCTAACAAACCACCATCATCTTGTAGTTTCAAACTAACATACATTGCCTTTAAAGTTGCATAAGCTTTCTACTCAAGGCATCTGCAATGTTATTAGCTTTCCTAAGATGGTAGTCAAAAAGGCAATCATAATCCTTGATCAACTCTATCCATCTCTTTTGCCTCAAGTTTAACTCCTTTTGCATCGTTAAATACTTCAAACTCTTATAGTCAGTGAAAACATAGCACTTTTCTCTATATAGATAGTGCCTCCATATCTTTATAGCAATCACAATAGCTGTGAGCTCTAAATCATGTGTCATGTAGTTTTTCTCATGAGGTTTTAACTGTCGAAAAGCATAGGCAACAACCTTGCCATCCTACATAAGTACATAACCTAACCCAATCAATGAAGCATCACTATATATAGTGAACTCTTACCCTTTCACTGGCTAAACTAAAATCAAAGCCTCTATCAACTTACTCTTAAGCTTTTCAAAACTCTCTTGACACTTGCTATCCCATTTAAATCTCACATCTTTCCTCAGAAGATATGTCATAGGGGCCGCAACTAAGGAAAATCCCTCAACAAACCTTCTGTAATAACTAGCAAACCCCAAGAGACTCCTAATCCCAATGTGTTCCTAGGTGGTTTCCAATCCATTATTGCCTAAATCTTACTAGGATCAACCTTTATACCTTCTACCAATGCTATATGTCCCAAAAATGCTACTTCCTCTAGCTAAAACTCACACTTTCTAAACTTTGTGTAGAGTTTTTCATCCCTTAAAATCTGCAAAGCCATCTATAAATGCTTCTATGCTCTTTTCAGTTCTTAGAATACACAACAATGTCATCAATGAAGACCACCACAAACTAATCTAGAAATAGCCTGAAGATCCTATTCTTAAGGTCCATGAATCCCGCTGGTGTATTAGTTAACTCGAAAGGCATCACTAGGAACTCATTGTGACCATATCTAGTCTTGAAAGCTATCTTGTGTATGTCTGTCTCTTTTACTCTTAACTGATAATACCTAAATCTAAGATCAATCTTAGAGAAGACACCTACCCCTCTAAGCTAATCAAAAAGATCATCAATCTGTGGTAAAGGATACTTGTTCTTGATAGTGATTTTGTTCAACTGTCTATAATCCATGTAAAGTCTCAACGAACCATCATTCTTTTTGACAAACAGAACTGGTGCTCCCTATGGTGAAACACTCGGTCTGATGAAACTGTTGTCTAGAAGCTCTTGGAACTATATCTTTAATTTTTTCAACTCCATAGGAGCCATTATGTATGGAGCTATAGAAACTGGCATTGTGCCTGACATCACTTCAATCTTAAATTTTAACTCCCATTCTAGTGGCAAACTGGGTAACTCATCTGGGAAAACATCCCTAAACTCAGCTATAACAGGAATCTAACTAGCGTTTGTTGTTTCCCTTATGGTGTCAACCACATAAGTAAGATAGGTTTCATAACCCTTTTGCATCATCCTTCTAGCCATAGTTGATGATATTATATTAGCCATGCAATCTGATCTCTCACCCAACACTGTCACTTCTAACTCATTACTAGCTTGTAATGTGATCCTCTTCTTCTTGCAATCTACTATGGCATGATACTTGGACAACTAATCCATGCCTAAAATAAGATCAAACCCATTGAATGGCAATTCAATGAGATCCATAAAGAAAACTTGTCCTTGTACTGACAATAGACAGTCTCTATATACTTTGCTCATTATAACATGATGTCTTATAGGATTGCTAACCATCTTGTCAAAGCCAAGGTCATCTAACACTAACCCCTAATCTAAAACCCGTGCAGTGCAGATAAAAGAATGTGTGGATTCGGGGTATATCAATGCTAAAACAGGTAAATTAAAGATATGAAAGGTACCCGTAATAACATCAATAGTCTCTACCTCTTTTTTAGCTCTTATAACATACTGCCTCGTTAGAGCTTTGCTCTTTATCTTATCTTTTTGACTGGCCCTAGCTCTGCTTCATGTATCTCTCCTATCTTGCTTCTGTGAGGGAACATAATGCTTTACTGGGCAATCCTTTTGAAAATGATCTCTAGAGCCATAACCCCAGCAAGATCCTAGTATGAGTCTCCAACATACTCCCAAATGTCTCCTATGGCAAGTCTCATAAGCAGGTGGCATAGCACTGCCTGTAGTAGATCTAGATTTACCTGAAGTCTAAGTCTATGCTCTGGTTTATGATCTAAAACCTTATCTCGACCTCTATGATATGTCTGACTACTTGCTTTGATAATGTTTGGATTAACCACTCTTGTGCTTTTTATCATATGCATACCCAGAACTACCTTGCCTATTTCTATAAGACCTCTTCTTAAAGCTATCTCACTTCTGCTTCAGCTCATTCACCATCTCTGTAGTGTGACAGGCTACTACCAAGGTTGAAAAATCTCAGATCTTTATAAGAGCAACCTGTTGTATGACATCTAAGTTTAACCACCTCTTGAACTTCTTATAGCGGTGTTCTTCTGTGGCGACCACTGCCTTTATATATTGGCTTAAGCGAGCAAATTCCTTCTTATACTCAGAGATTGTTCTATGTCTTTATCTAAGATCTATAAATTCTTAGTATTTCTGGTCCAAGTAGTGCTCAATCACATACTTTTCCTTGAATTGCTTTAAAAAGAAATCCTAGGTGATATCTACAGCTATCTTATGTTCTGTGATCACTTCCCACCATTTCAATGCTTCTTCAGATAGCATTAAGGTGCCACATGCAACATACTTATCTTGTGGGCATCTCAACTATTGTATAATACAGACTATCTTATCTAAATAGTGTTTAGCTCTACTGGACTCATTTAATTCTTCTCCCTTAAAGAACTCAACCTCATTCTTGATTAATCTCTCTATATAAGTCCTTTAAAATGCTAGCTATTCTTATGGCACTAGAGATGGAACAACTTGTGCATTAGTAACCATAGTTGTAGCATTCACAATAGCCGTTGTTGGTTGCCTAA
>CANXYI011047939.1:0-13230 GCA_948208565.1 Hura crepitans
TTTAGTTTAGTTCTCAGGATTGATTATAGACACAAAGGATAATTAATTTATTATTTTAGCTAATCAATTATAGTTATTGAATACCATCTAACAACCAATTCCTCTTTAAGAATAGATTAATTATGAAACCTCAATCATTAATCCTCAATTAATCAGGCAGTCCTAAAACACTGTCATAGAATTTAACCTATTAAAAGCGTTAAGAATTAAAGGAACCCGATTCTAATTAATAAACTTGACAACGTAGTTTATTACAATTAGATTATATATCTCCATAACACGATTCGTAGGTTATTTGCCAAGAAAATAAGATTTATTAAGTAATTATCTTCTGAAAAATCTAAATAGCAATCACTATTAAATTAATCATACAATTGGCCAAATTGTAGAATCAATAAAACAGCAATATAAATATAACAAAAAAATACACAATAACTGAAATAATAAAGAGAAAAGAGAATTTAATTAGATCTCACTATCTTTGTAGAACATAAACTTCAATAATCCTTAGCTGGAATGAAAAAATTAGCCACACGTGTTCTTAACAAAATCCAGCAAAAAGTTTTTAGGCTGTAAAAAAATAGAATAAAAAAAATTGGAATAAGGAATATATTCCTCTTAAAATGATAAATAATAAAAAGAAAGAGTTCTTTTGGGAAAAAGAATTATCTCCTTAAATTTCTCCAAAAGATCATAAAAGGTAGAAGAAATAGGAGTTTAAAATATCCTCCAAAATTATCCTAATTAATGGTAGATTATTCCCCACAAAACTCTTCCTAAAAAGTACAGCTAAATATGATAGTTGTCTAATAAAAATTAGATTATATTTGATAGGTGGTCGCGACCCTTAATCTTAACCCAAGGCTAATACTCGTGGCTATGTAGATTCTCTAAAAAGTCTTTAGAAATCCATGAATTGACTTGATATTTATAAAACCTACCCCAAAATGACAAAATTCACAAACTAAGTCAATCTTTATCAATTAAGCACAATTAAGCATATAAAAGTATAAGAAATTACAAGGATAATTATGCATAAATGTACCCTATCATAAAAGCCTCTGATTGACATCGAAAAAGGGGGCACAAAAAATTAACACACTCAAAAGGGAATTGGTAAACACGGTGGAGAAAAGGCTAGAAAGGGTGTTTAGGAGATTTTTAACTGCATTGAAAGCCATTTTCAACCTTTTAAAGTCAAGATTAAGCCTCCATATACTAGGTACAAAGCATTTTTTATAGAATCATAAAGGTATAAGATGGATAGTATTGTTTAAAATTAAATGAGCTTATTAGGCCATTAGTATTGATAGGAATACCTTTATAATTCAAAAGAAAGCTTATTTATATTGTCTAATATCCATTATTTTTGTTCGTTCATTTCTCAAATTTCTTTTACATCATAATACTATGATTTCTTTTATTTATAATCCACTATCATCTTTAAAAATAATATCATAAACACATACATAGCCATAAGTCAAGTATAGTATCTATAAAAACATAGCATCTGATGGCTTAAATACTATGTAAATGTGTATGTTATATATGTTTAAAAGGGCAAATTGAAAATAAAAAAATCATAAAAAAATCAAAAGTCTCTGCTTCATCACATGGTAGAAAATGTCAATAATAGGTGTTCAAATTATCTTATGAGGATTTAGTATAAATAAAAAAAGAATGATAAATTATTTAGATTTTCTAAAAAAAATAGAAAAAACTCTTCTAAAATTATAGCGAATTAGTAAAGGATTCAGGTCTCCATTTTGTTTAGATTAAGTAAAAAGAATTAGATCCAATAGATCCTACGTATGAGTGAGGGATGAAGGGCATAATAAGACATCAAAACAAAAGTATTCCATCTAGCATGGTTAATAGATACCTGAAATAATTATTAAAATGCAAGACAAAAAGATGATTTGGTTTCAACATCAGCCAGACATGAAAATAATAAGACATCCAAATAGTTTTAGAGGCAGATCCAAAATGTATGGAATAAGAAGTATCGAAAACAAAAAGATAGCAGTCTAAATAATTCTAGAGAACAGAAAACTCTCGAGCCTTAAAAAAATAGATTAACTCAAAGAAATCCAAAAAAAATATGAAAATCATATAGATGAATCAACAACTTAAATAACAATAGGTATCCTTGAAGTTTATTTTAAAAAAATAATGATAGTAAAAAAAAGACAAAAATTGGCATGGAAACAGAGATAGAGTACAAAGAACTAAAGAAAAAGCATTTCTTTTTTAAAAAAGAAAAAAGAAAAAGAGAGATAATAAAAAAAGAAAAAGAGAGATAATAAACATAACACATGCAAAGAATCAGAAGAGATTTGAAAATGGAGAATAAATCAGTACAGAATCACAAAACATAAACATGCATTAAAAAAGATGAGGATAAAGAATAAGAAATGATATCTAGGACTATAAATCTAAGGAAAAATGGTAGTAAGCATATAGAAACAAATCCATAAAGCAAATACATGATAAATAAGATTTCATCGAATCTTGTAGCTCTATGAGTCCTTTTTTGTAACACAAGAAAGATGAAAGTTAAAAGCAAGAAGTAAAAAAAATATACTAAAAAAACAAAAACAACAAAAATGGATATATCCTTTTCAATTTAAAAGAGGAACCGAATCTATAAGATGAAAACCTCCAAACATCAAAAAAAACCCAAGAGGCCAAACATTTATTTTTCTTCTCTTACTAACTATATGAGTGTTAAGATGAAACAATAAAGTAGAAAGAGGGTAGCGAGGTATAAAAATGAAAAGAAAAGATAAAATAGAAAAGAGAGCGGCAAAAAGAAAAGATAGAGTGAAAAGAGGTCGATGAAAACAAGAATAAGCAAAAGAGAGAATGGGGAAAGATAGGAGAAAAAGAGAGACAACAATAGAAGAAGGGGAGTGAAGAGAGAGAAAAGTGAGAAGGATTTTATATCTAGGGGTAAGGTCACGAAAAGATGGAATTGCCCTTCTTTTGTCAATAGGATAGAATATTACGAAATGGGTAGTTACATCTTTTCTCAGTAGATGCAATTGAAGAAATTAAAAATAGGCAAGAGTATTTGATAATTGAACCATTTAGAGGAAAGTATGAACCAAAAATTACGAATTCGATCCTAAAATTTTCTGAAGTTTAGAAATTAACTTGTATTTACTTGTTAGGCCCTAAAAATGTTAACATAATTCTATATAAAAATTAATAGGAATAAATTTAGTGTTTTTTCTTTTGATCTTTATGTCAATTATTAATTTAAATCATAATAATTTGGATAATAAATTCCCATTGTATTTTTGTAAATAATATTAATGTGATAATTTTTTTTAATCATCAGTTTGTGAATCATTTAATGTTACATTGTATGTAATTATATAAAAAAATATTATCATTATTATGATTATAATTAGTGTCATTACTACTATTATCATTAATATCATTATTATTTTCATTATCATGTAATTGTGTATCCTTAGGTGATAGTTGAGTGATAATCATTAATCCATTTTTTTAAAAATATAAAGAAAAGTTCCAAAATCAATTAATTTCTATTAATGTATAAATATCTCCTTCTTATCTTCATAGAAGTTCAAACACTTAAATATTATATTTCAATTTAGCTAGCATAATTTAGGGAGTTAATTTATAATTTATCAATCCATTTTTAGTAAAAATCGCCCTAATATCTAGAGGTTTCTATAATTATGAAACCTAAAATAAAATAAGCTCATTTTTCTTGTATAACTTTCCCTTCGTAATAATCTAAATTCCTTTATTTCTTTTCATTAAATCTACATTCATACCCAACTAATTAATTAAATTTAATTTAATAAGCATATATTATGTTAATGCATTAATGCCTAATAATTTTAATTTCATCAACAAATTTTTTAGATAATAAAATTCAATGTCTATTAAGATCTTTAAATCCAATAGCATTTAATTTGTTTTGAAGTATTTTAATTCACTTAGAATGAATATGAAAATGGATTGTTTATGTCTTTTGTATAAGCATATTTTAAAAGACTGTTCAAATCTCTAAATGATTAAGTCAAATAATAATAAGAAGGATAATGATCTTGGAAATGGACTTTGATAAAATTAGACTATGCCAAATTACAAGATTACTAAAATAAATTCAAGAATAATTACTTCAAAAAGGTTTAGAAAGAATAAAAGCATAATTTATTCAATGTATAAAGATAAATTTCATTTAATAAAAATTGTCCCAGATTAAAAGGAAATTCAAAGTATGGCACGGCTTAGTTAATATAAGAGTCAGTATTAATTCATAAAAGACTGTATAATAATAATAATAATAATAATAATAATAATAATAATAATAATAATAATAATAATAATTTTTATTAAAAAAAGAATAAGTCGAAATTGACTTAATTATTTAATCACAAATTAAATATTTTTACAATTTGGAAGATAGTTAAATAGTGTGATTTCTAGAAGATGATATGAGTTATTGAAATCAAATTTATTACCTTAAATCAGTAAATTTTTCCTCAAATGATAAAATTTTATGAGCTACTTAAATTACAATATTTTGTATAGGTGAAATTTTTTTAGAAGTTAGTATTGAATCTAACAATTAATAAATTTTATAAATGACAAAATAAATAAGTCATGACTTATCAAAGATTAGAAAAAAAAAGTAATGAAATTAATAGCCCTCTACAAAATAAAAAAAAATCCAGTAGTGTCTTAGTTTTTATTTATCAAATGGATTTGAATAAATCCAAAAACTAATGAAATGTCTAAGAAAGTTAAATTACCTAATTCCCAAGTTTAGAATCGAGTCTTTTAGGTGTATGTTACAATTCTATGTTTGTGTGAAAAATCAATATTTAGAGTCTCGCACATAAATTACCTAATTGGGGTTGGTATGAAGTCCCAAAAAAGACCTTTCTTTATCATAAAAAATAACCATTTTTAATTTAAGTCTATATTGACTTAGAATTTTATAATTTATTAACAACTAGTATGACTAAGAGACTAAAAAATTTATACCATAACACAACATTATATAATTAAAAATGATGTGGGTTGCCTAACACCTTCCCCACACGTATAAAGACCTCCAAACCCAATAACACATAGATCAATATTCAGTGTTCAATTACACATGTTATAATTAGTGGTGGCTCCTTAAATTTTTAAAAACCCTCATTTTAAAAGGTTAGCTACAACTGGCGACTCCATTAGGGATATTGCATTTGTAGGTTTATGTGTTATGTATACTATATATTGATTGATCATAGTTAATGTCGAATACATGACATGAAAATTTAAATTGTATAAAATTGACACAATCTTGCACACACCATGATGGGTTGGAATTGACCTTTTCCCATTTCTAAACCTAGGAAGAGAATGAAATGGTGGTACTACTGAGGGAAATCAATGTTAGGCCATGAAAAGTTCTCAACCAAATCTTCCATCTGTTAGTAATGATGTGATAGAATCTCCGCTAGTTTGATATGGATGACAGTAAGATGAACAAAGATTTGGAACCTAAAACCACAATGTATATTTTTTCGACCCATAAAATAGAACTCAAACTCACCCAATAAAGCTATAGATATCTACCTTGTCTTATAAAAATGATGAACCTTACTTGGATATGGATTTCCATTCCATTTCGAGAGGTATGCTTCTTAATAATGTATCCTTTTTTTTGTTTGTTTTATATTCTTTTTTATTATTACTTTAGTTCATGTATAAAAAAAATGAAAATAATTTTAGTTACAAATGGGAGTCAACATTGACTTAAAGATATTAAATTTCCTTTAGTATCGTTGTGGGCAATGGTGTGTAATATGTTATAATAATAAATTATTTACATTGCTTTCGATTTGATAAAAAATATGTATTTGGTCTCTTCATTAGTAATAATGGATTCAAATTCCCTATCACTTCAATCGTATTTAATTCTCACATTATCATTTTCAAAAGCCTTTCTAAATAAATTCATACCTTTCATGTAAAGTTGCCACATGCATGAAGATACAACATCACATAAAAAAAACTCCAAAAAAATAACATGAATACTTTTTCAAATTCATGCAGATTTTTTATATTAAGCATGCTTACTCATTTTTTAGAAAAAAATATATAAATGCATGCTTTTAAACAAAAAAAAGAATCTTTGAAGAAAGCAATTTTTGGACAATAGAATGGCACCTAAAAGACATGCTCGTTTGAATCATTTTTATGAACTTGTCCAAGATATGAGGGTAAAGAAAATCAATTCCAAAAAGAAGTCGGACAATA
Source organism: Hura crepitans (assembly GCA_948208565.1). Taxonomy (NCBI): domain Eukaryota; kingdom Viridiplantae; phylum Streptophyta; class Magnoliopsida; order Malpighiales; family Euphorbiaceae; genus Hura; species Hura crepitans. The sequence goes on from CANXYI011047939.1 coordinate 6,292, forward strand.
AATCAAGAAAATAAAGGAGCAACTTGTAGAAATATTGATAGTTCTCAAAATAAAAAGCTTGACTCAATAATCATTGGTCCTATCGATTCCTGCACTTATCTAAAGTCACTTAAATATAGTCTTTATGCACCCTCAAAAAGAAACTGAAACCTCTCACATGTATCTTAAAACCAATTCTAAATTATATGACTTGCTAATGGTAGCCGAAGTAAGTTAAAAAGATGAGTCTGTCAATAGCTATACTAGGGGAAGGTTGATGAATCAGAATAATCAATTGCAAAATTCGGACTTAATTGCTATTGTCTTGCCCAGAATTGAAATATTTGAGCATGAAAAATATGATGGATCTACATGCCCTTATAAGCATCTAATACACTTTTGTAATAAATTGGCCCCATTAATGATAGATGAGGAACTTATGGTTTATCTCTTCACTGAAAGATTAAACAATTTATCATTAAAGTGGTATGTGTAATTAGACAAAACCAATATCAAAAAATGGAGAGATTTGGCTAGGGCTTTGATGAGAAAGTTCAACCAAAATTTGGATAGAGTATAAATAAGTAAGGGAATTTATGCAATGAGATAAAAGGAAATAGAATCCTTCAGTGATTATGTTCAAAGATGGAAAAACCTAGCAAATAGATGTGACCCTCTTTTAACAGAAGGTGATATGATCTAAGTTTTCGTAAGCACTTTAAAGTTGCCATTTTATGAACCTATGGCATTTAGCATACTCACTAGTTTTAAAGATTTGGAAATGCTAGGGGAATTCATTAAATAAAACTTTAAGAAAGGGAAAATGAAAGAAGGTGAAAGAGAAGGTGCTAAAAAGAGCTACTTACGAGAATAGGAAGGGAAGCATAGAGGCAGAGCAAGTAATACCAAATTTAAAAAGATGTCAAATGATGCACCCTCATCGGCTAGGTGATAAAATGGAAAGTATAAATCCACCTATCCATATGACAGTAAAAAGGAAAAAAGAAAGAAGCATGCCAAGGTGATGGAACCTTATCCCTATGACATATACTAAATTATGTTATTAGTTAGGTCAGAGAGACTCGATTTGCCCCAAATCATTAAAGCATACAAATTCACTTTTCCCAGCTTGGTATGATTTAAATGCCAATTCTTCATATCATGTTGAGGCTCTAAGCCACCATATTGAATTAAAGTATATAGTGCAAGCTCTCGTTCAATTTGGCATACTAAAGTTCAATTCAGGGTTGTGTGCCCTAATCATAATGGAAACAAAAATGGGACAACTTGACATCCAAGCTAAATAAGTTGTACTTACTGTTAAGCATCAAACTCTAAGAAAAGCTAAATAAAAATTAATCGACTTTTCCAAGAGGTGGAGGTTTAAGATTGGCAATTGAATTTCTTTGGTTTTGCTTCTTTCTCTTGGATTCTGTACAATATCTAAAGTGGTGGTTATAATGGGCTTTTATGTCATGTTTAAATGAATTAAAATAATCTAATAGTATACATATTTTGCTTTCCATTTTCTTTTATATTTTTCAATTATACCTCATATTTACCTAATATCAACCATGCCTTATATTATTCTTTTCTTTCAATCAATCGATTAACTTTAAGCCTATTTTTAGCAAAAATTGATTACATGCTTAAGAGTAATATTAATGTTTTGAAAATATAACAAGATTGAATTGGGATGTATAGATTTGAAAGTACTTATTTGCAAAAAATGTTCAAATCATTCACCAACTATCAGTTAAGACTTTATAATAGCAATAAAACTAGTCTAAGGACCTCACGACATTGCCTTTTAAAGGCCCAAACAAAGAAATTTGATGCACGTGATGAAGTTATTGTCCATTCTAATATCATACAAATGAAATAACCAAAAATAATAATGTGCAATAAGGAAATGTCAATTATATTAAATCTCATCCTCATCTCTAAATAAGATAGAAATAAATGAGTTCATAAGTCAAAAAAGTTAGGAATAAAATGTTGTATAATCTTCACAAGTCATATTGGATCATGGAATTTAAACTTATGAAAGAAGGATCATCTAAGAAAGATTAAGGATGATTAGAATCAATGAAAGCATACAATGATCAAAAAATACAATAAAAGAAAAAGAAAAAGAAAAAAAGAAAAAAGAAAAAGAAGAAGGAAAATAAAAAAAAAAGAAGAATATGAAGAAAAAAGAGAAAAAAGAAAAGAAATAAATTGTTTAATTGACTCCAAGCATAAATATACAGGCTTAAGTTGAATAAAAGAAAGCTAGGTTGATTAGTAAAGAGTGTGCGCCTATGCTAATACAAGAATGTAGAGTATATATCATGAAATCAATAAGAAATAAGCAAGATAAAGTTGGGCCTATCAATAAAGAGAATATGCCTAGGATGATATAAGGATATAGAATATAGAAAGATAATAAGAATAAGCAAGAAAAAGCTAGGCCAATTAATAAAGAGAATGTACCCATAACGATATAAGGATTTAGACACATATCATGTAAGAGGAAGTTAGGCCAATCAATAATGAGAATACACCTAGGATAACATAAGTTTACAAAGGATTAATAAGAGTGATTTGGCATATCACCAAAGAAATGTGCTCGATTTAATATAAAGATGCAAATGGGATAAAAAAATGTCAATTAGACTCTTCCAAAGACATACGAAAATACAAAATTGATGAATCTTCATTAAGCTAGTGACCAAATAACTCTGCAATAAACAGGCAAGGAGGTCAAAAGAAAATCAAAATTTTGACAATTAACATGCCTCATGGGAAAGCTTTCGAATAAGGACAAATAGCCTTTTAAAAAGAATGATAGAATTGTTAACCTCCATCAAAAGAATGTTTAATTAAGGAATCAAAATTTCTAAAACATAGTTTGATGATTCTTTGAAGCAAATTCTTCTTAAGAATGGAAAATTAGTTATAATGCAAACTAATAATGAGATATGGAAGAAAGATGGCATCAATTTAAGAAATATCATAAAAATTTAAGGAATCTTTAGAAAAGGGAATCATAGCCGAACAATGCAAGCAAAAGAAAATGAAATACATCCTATTCATGATTGTTAATTTTCTCAAAATATTGTTATTATAACTAAATATGTTCATTCTCCTAAATCAAATAGATATTTTTTTCTAGAACAATAACCTGAACTTAAAAAAAAAAAACTCCAACTCAGAGTTATCCTACTCTAAATTATTATCGAACCTTCATTTCCTTATTATATGCATTAGATTAATATAGTTCTTAAATATGATATAGAAACTCTTCCTTTAATTTGCACTAAGAGTTATTCTAAAAAGTAGTTAAACTAAAAATAAAAGGGATAATGTAAGATGTTTTCCAATAAATGGCTTAAAGATGATGATAAGAAAATTAATGCTTTATAAAATTCTTCTCAAAACCATGATGACTAATCAAGGGAAGCAAACTTTCAAAAGTTTAATTAGTGATACAATAAATGAAGCCCAAATTATAGCCTTATAATTCATTGTAATTATAAAACAAAAAAAAGGGCTACCAAATTTTACTAGATAAATGGGCCTAATCTTAATTAAGAGGATATCACGCCTTTAGCAATTAGAATTATTTAAGTAATGAAGTTGGTTGGAACAAATAAAGCATCTTACAATGCCTAATATGATTCGTCTTTAGAATTACACCTTAGTTTTATGGGTATTAGGCCTTTACAAATTGGAGCAATTTTAAAGTTAAGTCTAGTTGTAATAAATAAAGCATTTTATAGTGCTCAACATAAATTATTCATAGAATTACACCTCTAATTAGAGGAAATTAGGCCTTTGGCAATCCAGAGCGACTATTTTTAAAAAAAAATCTCTGGAGCACGTCTCCCAAGCCAAATGATAAAGTTTATTCCTCAGTATTTGGGATCTTTAGCCTAACAAACTAGACCATTTAGGATGATGGATCCTCATATTTACTTGAAAGCTTTTTTCTTAAAAATGCATTTATGCTTAAAGTGCATCTGGCCTTCAAAATTATACATGAAAGAGCTTAATGTGGTTTATTTGGATAAGCCTTAATTCAACTTTAATTTAAAAGAAAGCAATTTAGTAGCAGATCAAAACTATTGAAAAAGGGAGTAATGGCTAGTTTGGCATCATCATAATGAATCATTAAGAATTTCTTATACATCTGATGAAATATTCGTCTAAAAAATGCCTAAGGGGAATAGCATAACACTAGTCACATAGCATGATATGTGCTGAAATTTTTTAGAGACAAAGAAAATTGAAGCATTGCAATACTTTTGCTACTAACTCATAAGTAAAGTGGCCCCGATGATATGGCCATGGGAAGCTTACCAATAGCAAAATGTCAATAAAAGTTAAAGGCAACAAGTATAAGGACTTCCAGAGCACTTGAAAATTTCAATGAGCAGAACTTTTCGAAAGTAATAAAATCCTAGGGTTAAGGGTTATCAAATAAGAAAATGATGAATATCAAGAGGAAAAATCCAAGATTATTAAAGATTTCCATGACTAAAAGTGCTAAAAAGGGTCAAGTGATGCAATAAGTTCGTTAGGCCGTGACTTGAGGTGAAGTTATTTTGAATGATTCTACAGATTAAGGTGTACATAAAGAGGAACAAAAAGGTGAGTAAGAAAAATCACATTGAAATTGCTTAAATGTCTAGGCATGTTCACTTCATAAAACCAAGCTCAGATGCAAATAGAAAGGAACATTCAGCAGGCCGATCAGGGGGCATATTTAAAGGATGATAACTAGATTAGTGTAGAAAGGTTTTTAATACAACTTGTGTCACTTAATCTATTTCTTTCAAGATAAACCATTATTTTCATTTAAAAATATTGGCTAACCTTTATTAATTAAAATTTTAGAATAAAATGAAAACTCACCCTTCCAGAGTCCCTGAATTAGTAAGAATGGTTCAAGCAAGAAAAAGATTTAGTATTAGCCTTAGAACAACCATTAATTTTTGCCTTCAGTGACTAATCCATTTTCTTTTAAATAAAAAAGAGAAAAAAATTTCATATATGTTAAAAGGCATCTCTTGTTAGCTTATTAGGTATTGTATCCTTCCACCATGCACTTTTTCCTTCATTCCTTATTCCATATTTTTCTAAAGAAAAAGAATATATTTTTGAAGTTCATCAAAATTTTAAACATATTGCATATTGTATCACTCCATAACATGTTGGCAAGTAACATGAAAGCCAAGATTATTTTTGAAAGCATATGCAACTGAATCTAAATAAAATTCTTATAATCACACATGAGAGCACTAGCTTTCCTTTTCTTGAACATAAAAACATCAGTTTAATACAAATTGTATACTATTAACACACTTTTACTATACTAAGATTGAAATGTACAGTAATCATGAGATAAGTCAGTTAATGTCACTCTTGTATTAAAGTCATATGACATATAATTTCCTTAGTAAATGAGTAGTCATTAAGGATTCACTTCTATATTTAAGGGTGATTAGTATTAATAGACTATTTAATTCTTTAAATATCTTGTAGAAGCCTCACGAAAAATATTAAGCCTTTGGGAAAAACAAACTCTATGAGAAAATAATCAGTAATGATCTACTTCTATACCCAAAAGCTTTCAGTATTGAAGGGTCTTATACTGATAAATTGAAGACAAATTATTCATTATTTTATTAAAATAAAAAAACTCTAAATTGTAATAGATGTAAAGCCATTCGATGTAAAATCATGATTATTTTCAAGACTTTCTTGAATAACTTTCGAAACATGTTTCAAAGAACTCTAAGAGTATCTTCCAAATTTTGATAACATTATCAAGGTTTCAAACTTACTCATAATCACTCACATTTAAAAATGTCATTCCAATTAAAGATGCCAACATAAGAATTTTCTGTAAAAAGAAAAGGTCTTTTAAAATTTGAACTTTAATGGTTGAGCCTACTTTTTAGTGGAAATTCATTTCAAAGGTCGAACCATGTTAGTTACAAAATATCCTTTCAAAATTACAACTTTAATGGTCAAGCCTACTTTCTAGTGGGAACTCATTTCAAATATCGGACCATTTTAATTCCAACTTTAATGGTCGTGCCTATTGAAAAGTGGGAAGTCATTTTAAAGATCGAACCATTTTAGTTGTAAAAGTCTTTAAAATTTAACTTTAATGGTCGAGCCAATTGTTTAATGGGAAATCATTTTAAATGTGAAACCACTTTAGTTACATCCTTTTAAAATTTTACCTTTAATGGTTAAGCCCACTACGAAGTGGGAAATTCTTTCAAAGATCGAATCATCTCATTTAAGAAAAATCTTTCAAATTCTAACTTTAATGGTCGAGGCCACTAGAAAGTGGGAAGCTCTTTCAAAGATTGAATCGCTTTAGTTAAGAAAAATCTTCAAAATTCTAACTTTAATGGTCAAACCCACTCTTTAGTTAGAGCTCATTTCAAAGATCGAACCATCTCAATTCCAAATTTAATAGTCACACCTACAAGAAAGTGGGAAATTATTTCAAAGATCAAACCATTTTAGCTGTAAAAGTCTTTTAAAATTCAAACTTTAATGGTCAAGCACACTTCCTAGTGGGAACTCATTTTAGAGATCAAATCATTTTAGTTATGAAATATCCTTTTAAAATCCAATTTATTCTTTTTTTGCATACTTCTAATTTCATTATAAGAATACAAAAAGGGGGTAGCTATTGACACCCAATTTGACCTACTCAAATTAAATAAATTTTAAATCTTAAAATAAAGTTTAGAATTGGACCTATTTTGTATAGCTAAAAAATATTTGTAATATTTTGATTGACTTACTATGGTCATAAATATTTTGTAAAAGTAATATTTATTATTATGGTTATTTGTGTCAGTTGTTATTAAAATTTTGTTATTAATATTACTATAGATTTTTTATTTACTAGGGATGAGGCAATTGTTTTTGGAGTCACCATCTGGCCCTACA
>CANXYI011047953.1:0-13540 GCA_948208565.1 Hura crepitans
GATGATGATATGTGATAATGATGTGTGTTGATTGATGATGCTAGAGGGTCAAGAGGACCTAGGAGATTAAGATTGAGTTTAGAAACTTTATAGAGGTGTAATTTTCAAAGGTTTATTTTAGGACATATCACTAAATATCTATTATGTTGTCAGAATTTTATCAGATCAAACAATAACAATATGAACATTTATATGCATAATACTAGTTTTAAGCTACATATGGGCCCTCAACGCTCATGACATAAGTATACAATAGGAGAACATATAGATAAGGGTAAAATAGGTTAACGTGCCATCTCTTATTCGGGCTAGCAATGGTTCGAATAAGAGGTATCACAATATGCCATCTCTCATTTGGATTCGACAATGGGGTCAAGTGAGAGGCATAACATTAAGTGGTATCAAAGCTCACTTTAGGCATTCCCAGGATACCTATAAGTGGCATAAGGTTTACATATATACATACGTCACATAAACACTACATTTTTTGAGGCTAATAATTGTTTCTTTATATAGATAGAAGTGAGTAGAGGTCACCTGCTAGTGTTGAAAAGTTGAAGAGTCATATCTCTACTATAGTGTAAGAGCTAGTAAGCTCAACAGCTACTACACCTGGTGATGCAACACAACTAGTGCCCATATAGTTAGCACCACTTATGCAGCCTACACAGCTAATGTAAGTACAATTGGCATTAATACAGCAGATGGTTGAGGTGTTTAAGTAGATTGTAGTAGTAGTTTCTCCTCTTCTACCACTAACACTATAGTAGCCACTAGTATTGCAAGCCCTCTAGAAAACTTACATAGAAAGTGCAAAAAAGATGGGGGTAATTGATTTTCTAGGCATAGATATAGAGGATACACCAATAGCTGAGTGTTGGTTTGAAAGAATAGAGAGGATACTAGAGTAACTAAAATGCATAGCTAATGAGTGCCTAATCTGTGCCATATCCATATTATAAGAAGAAGGGTTCCACTCATGGTAGATAGTGCTAGAGAGGAGACTAGTAATCGAGATTACATATGATATTTTCCTTCAAGAATATAAAAAGAGATACATCACTGAAGGCTATCTAGAGAAGAAAAAGAAGTAGTTCCTAGACTTAAGACAAAGAGATAGGCCAGTGTCAAAATATGAGAAAGAGTTTGCAAGGCTCAGTAAATATGCAACAACCCTCATGCCGATAGAGTAAAAGAGGTGTAAAATATTTGAGAAAGTCCTCAATATAGATATTAGATTGTAGGTGGTAGTGAATTAGATTCGAGAATTTCTACCCTTGTTGAAGTAGTATATAGTGTAGAGGACATATTGAAGGAGAGATAAGAGAACTTCAAGAAGAAAAGGTCCTTTATAGTAAGTTAATCCATTTTAACACTTAAGGCTTATAAGAGATAGAAAGGAGGCTTAGGAACTTCAGCATCATAGAAGTTAGCTCTATTCAAAGGTCAAGCCTAGTAGGATAATCCAGATTCAAACAATAGCAAAGGCCGACCACTAGTGCCCTATTCTTTATAGCTAGGAGTGCATTACAATTATGTGGCACTTGTGCTATGAGGCATGGAGGCATTTGTTAGCCATCAATTCTAGGAGCTTGCTATAGGTGTGGCTCTAAAGGCCACTATTAGAAAGACTATCCACTGAGGCCAGACATAGGTGATTCTTCTAAACTTTAGGCATCTTCACTTATTTTAGCTAGGAGTTAAAAATAGAGTAAGGCAATATGACACCCCTTACCTGATCTGAACATCAGCCAGTCATCAAGCCCGACTAGGTTGTATATGTATATCAAGATATCTAAACTCATTCATCCGTTTGCTAGTTTTAAAATAATCTTATTCAAAATCATTGTGTGTAAAAATATGGGTTTTCAAAAACTTTTTAAACAACTTATTTAAAATTGGAAATCCTTACACTAAAAATCCAGTAGCATAACGGTTGTACCGGGTACTATCCCAAATTTTAAATAGTAACTTGCATAAGAAAACACATTTTTATATCTCAATTACACACTTTCACCAACTCAATGTCATCCTCTAATCACTCCAACAGCACACAACACAACATATGATATCTCAACCTCAAGAAGAGATATCATATAATATAACATGAAATATCACAGTCTTATATGATCAACAAATGTCAAAAATCCAAAAAGAACATTTATGTTACAATTTGGTTACCAAAATAATTACAAGTTAAGCCTATCACCTTTACAAAAACACTTGAGTGCTTCCTATACATCTCTTCTACAATAAAAAAGACCTTTACCAAAAATAAAGCCTTCTATTTAATTTTCTTGATGTCTTGAGGCTTTGGGTATCAAAACATTCTTATACCTATGTGCCATAAAATAAACTACATGCTAAGCATGTTACTTAGTGGTGAAACCGAAATAATATGTGCTAACATTGCCATTATACATTTTATAAGTTCATACCATTCATTTACTTACATTACTATTTAACACTTACATGACACACATTTATAGAATGATATATTGTGATGAACATAACTATCACACACATTAGGCACCAATAATGTCAGAACATGTATTCATAGCAAAATATATGTAATAACTCATTACATCCAATTAAACTAAAATCTCATCAGATTTAGCTTACTGATCATTTTACAGGCAACATAAATCGAAGATGCCTTCACTTTTCCCTTGTCGTGGTTTGGTTCGAAAGAGCCTAACATAAACCAAACAAAACTTTAAAAATCTGTAATAAATCAACCAAAGCTCTAAAAATCAATCTAAAGCCATATACTAACTCTTGGGCACCTCTAGTATCTAGGAAAAATAATGAAAGTCAAAAAATCTTACTCGAAAAATTCTTGGTTACTTTTCACGAGTTTGAAAAATTGACAATTTCGTGCACTCGTTTCTAAAATTTCTACTTCATAGAGACTCGAAATCATGTGGAGCCTCTGTGGTTCAATTTTTGTGTAATGATTTTGGCTATAAAAGGAGGAATGAAGGAAGAAAAATAAAGAAAGAGAGAGGAGTGTTTTTAGAGGAGAGGTGTAAATAGTGATTTTGACTATTTTAGTTAAAACCACTTATTTATACCCTCTCTCAAAAATTCACTATTCAACATTTTCCCCTAATTTTTTTTCTCTTCCTAAGATAATTAAATTGCCATATTTATAGTAATAAATCACTTTAATTATCCCTTAGATGCCTCAAAAATCGGTGCTAAAAAATAAAAAAAACCAATAAATTTTGTTATTTTTATGTTGCTTGATTTCTTAAAAAATTACTTCCCAATATCAAAAAATTTTGATTCCTATGCCATTGGACTTGTTGGAATTTTTAAGTGTTAGGTTGTATAATTTTCATAATTTTTTGAGTAGCTTTGAAATTAATTTATGGTTTAGCTTTGCCCTGGTCACTTTTCCCAAGACACTATTGTAATAACTTTCTTAGCATTTTTAACCACTCTAATAAACCCTTATTGATTTCAAACTTCACCCAAAATTATTTTATGATCAATACTTTCATCCGGTATCTCTAGTGTATCCCGAGTCTTGAGAATACTATTAATATCAAGAAAGTAGTATTCATAATTATTGGGATTTTAGGGGTGTTATATTTCTTCCCCTCTTAAAGAAATGTCGTCCTAAACTTTAAAATATTACCTATTTCAAATAAGTGTAGATATTGCTCCCTGATTTGAGCTTTCATCTCTCAGGTTGCTTTTTCCATCTTGTGGTGTTTCCAGAGAACTTTCACTAAGGATACTATCTTGTTCCTCCATTCCTTCTCTGCTCTATCAATAATCCTCACTAGTTCCTCTTCATAGGACATATCAAGATTAACTTCTATATCTTCTATTGTTAACACATGTATATGATCCAACCTATATCTTCTGAGCATGGAAACATGAAAGACATCATGGATCTGGTGATGTTTTGGAGGTAAAGCTAGTTAATAGGCTACTAGTCCCATATGCTTTATGATTTTGTATGGCCCAATAAACCTAGAACTCAACTTCCCTTTCTTCCCAAAGTGCAACACCTTATTCTAAGGCAAAACCTTGAGAAAAACTTTATCACCCACTTCATATTCCACCTTTTTTCTTTTCAAGTCTACATAGGACTTTTATTTATTAGAAGCTATGTTAAGCCTATCTTTGTTGATCTTCACCTTTTCTTCCACATCTTGTATCATGTCTAGTCCTATGAGCTTACTTTTATTAAGCTCATTCTAACACAAAGGCATTTTGCACTTTCTTCTATATAAGGCTTCATAAAAAGCCATTCCAAGACTCACTTGATAACTATTGTTATAAGTAGACTCAGCTAAGGATAAGTATCTGTCCTAGCTTCCCTTAAACTCCAATGCACAACCCCTTAATATATCCTTAAGAATCTGAATGACCTTTTCAATTGACTGTTAGCCTATGGGTGGAATGCTATACTAAAACTCAATCGAGTACTAAAGGTATTATAAAGTTTCTTCCAAAACCTCGATGTGAACCTTAGATCCTGATTCGATATTATCGAAAATGGTACTCTATGCAATCTGACTATCTCATCTATATAAAGCTCTACTAGCTTCTCTAATGAGTAGTCTATTCTCACTGTTATAAAATAAGCCATCTTAGTTAGACAATCCATAATTACCCATACTGAGTCACACTTGCTCTTTGTCATAGGTCACCTAACTATGAAGTCTATAGTTACCCATTTCCATTCTAGAATTGTTATAGGATGAAGCAATCTAGAAGGAACCTAGTGCTTTGCCTTTACCTACTAACAAGTAAAGCATCTCATTGCATACTCAAACACATCTCTCTTTATGCCTGGCCACCAATAATAAAGTGTTAAATCTTAAAACATTGCATAAGGAGCACTATGATCTTTTTACAGAATTTGCTTCTTCAACTCTTCCACATTTGGAACATAAATTTTGTCATAATGGTATAAACAACTATCTTCCTTTATCTCACACTCTATTGACTTCCCCTCTTAGATAGCATTGATAATACTTATTAGCCTTTAATTATCTCTTTAAGAATCCCTCACTTGTTGTATCAAACTAGGCTTGATTTGCATCTCAGCTAATAAGGCATTATCACTTGCAAGCTGTAAACTAACATTCATGGCTCTCATAGCTACCATGAACTTCCTGCTAAGAACATTAGCCACTATATTAGCCTCCCGTAGATGGTAATCAATTAGGTAGTCATAATCTTTAATTAAATCCATTTACCTCCTTTATCTCAAGTTCATCTTTTTCTATGTAGGAAGATACTTAAGACTCTTATGATCCATGTAGATGTAGCACTTCTCCACATATAAATAATGTCTCTAAATCTTTAGATCAAACACAATAGTTGCAATCTCTAAATTATGAGTAGGGTAGTTCTTCTCATGTGGCTTTAATAATCATAAAGCATAGGCAACAACCTTGCCATCTTGCATCAGAACACACTCTAATCCATTGTGAGACATATTATTATATACGGTGAAGTCTTTTCCCGAAACTAGTTGCATAAGAATTGGAGCCTTTATCAACACAACCTTAAGCTTCTCAAAGTTCTTTTGACATTTGTCATCAAACAAAATATGACATTTGTCATCAAACAAAATATACATCTTTCTTAATAGGCATGTTATAAGGGTTGCTATCAAGGAAAACCCCTTAACAAATTGTTTGTAGTACCCTACCAATCCTAGGAAACTCTTGATCTCTATGGTATTCCTAAATGGTTTCCACACTTTCACTGCTTCTATCTTATTGGAATCAACTTTAATACCTTTAACTAATGCTATGTGTCTTAAGAAAAACACTTCACTCAACCAAAAATAACACTTGCTAAGGTTGGCATATAACTTTTCTTCTCAAAATTTGAAAAATTGTTCTCGAGTGTTATTCATGCTCTTCTTTGTTCTTCAAGTAAACTAGAATATTGTCTATGAAAACTACCACAAACTAGTTGAGATAAGGTTTGAAGACTCTATTCATTAGGACCATGAATGCTGTAGGAGCATGGTAAGCCCAAATGGCATTACCAGGAAGTTATAATGACCATACCTTATTCTATAAGTAGTCTTTGCCACATCTGACTCCTTTACTCTTAACTGGTAGTATTCAGATGTCAAATCTATCTTAAAGAATACTCTAGCTCCTCTAAGTTAATCAAATGGATCATTAATTTGTGGTAGAGGATACTTATTCTTAATGGTCACTTTATTCAACTATATATAATTAACATTATAACTGAAGTGAACCATCCTTCTTCTTGACAAATAGAGTCGGTGCTCCTTATGTTGAAACACTCGATCTAATAAAACCTTTGTCTAGTAACTCTTATAATTGGAGCTTTAACTCTTTCAATTTTACTGGTGCCAACTGATAAGGGGCTATCGATACCAAAGCAGTACCAGACAAAACCTTGATACTAAACTTAAATTCTCTCTTTGGTGGCAAACCTAGTCATTCTTCCAAAAAAACATCCATAAACTCAGCCATAAGTGGTATGCTACTCATATCTGGTTCTTTTATTCTAGTGTTAAACATATGAGCAAGATATACCTAACAACCCTTCCTTATCAATTGCCTTGCAGTGACTATAGATATCACATTGGATAAGAAATTGATTCTCTCTCTAATGATTGTGATTTTAGACTTATCATTAGTCTGAAGAGTTAATCTCTTATGCTTATAGTCCAAGATCGCTTGATATTTAGATAACTAGTCCATTCCTAATATCACATTGAAATTATTAAAAGGTAACTCTATAAGGTTAACAAGAAATCGATGGTCTTATATTTTTAAAGGGCAGTCTCCATAAATTCTATCAACTGCCACATGCTGGTCTATGGGGTTACTAATAATGATTTCTAGGTCAAGTGGTTTTGAAACTATCCCCCAGTCTTATGCTCGTGATATGCATACAAGTGTGTAGACTCCAGATCTATCAATGCTAAAATAGAAGAGTCAAAGAGGAGAAAAGTACCAGTTATGATATTTGGCTCATCTGTATCCTTCGAGGCTCTAATGGTATACTGACAAGTAAGTTCTCTTTGCTCAAATCGGGACTCTAATCTACCTCTCTGAGCTCCCTCTATTCTTTTTCCTCAGCTACTCTTATAGCCTCTAATATGTGTAGATGCTAGTCTCTGACGCACACTTTGTCCCTTAAGACAACATCTATGAAAATAACTCTTTTGTCTATAAGAAAAGAACAATCCTGACATGTTCATCCAACGTTCTCCCCTATGCCATTTGGAACATATTAGACACTGAGGAGCTAGACCTTTCTTGCTAACTAAACCTAGTATAGAAGTAGCTTGAGATTGTGGTTGTCCTACTTTTCCTTTACCACATTGAATCAATTTCTATGACTAGCCTCTACTCTTTTTTTTAATAGAATTTCTTCTTCTCTATTTGCGCTCCCTAAGTGGATTTATAGACTAATACCAATTGTGAGAAGTCCCTTATCTTCATTAGTACCACTAAGGACTTAATGTCAACATGTAGTCCCTTCTCAAATCCTTTACACTTATTAGCCTCAGTTGTGATAGTGCCCTTAGCATATCTGCAAAGCATGGTGAACTCTTTCTCATATTCACTAATGGTCTTCTAATCTTGTCTTAAATCCATAAACTATTGTCACCTATTATCCAAGTAATCCTCAATGATATATTTCTTGTGGAACTTTGTCAGAAAGAACTCCTAAGTCACTAGGTCCTTAGTTTTACACTCTATGAGGTGTTCCCACTATTTCGATGCTTCTTCTTAAAGAAGTGACAAAACACAAATCACTTTCTCCTTTGGCATGCACCTCATGATTTTCTTGATGTGATCTCGCCAGTATTCTACCATCACTAGTGAAACCTCACCCTGGCCTTTAAAGTCCTTGGCCCTTATTTTCTTCACTCTCTTAGATATGCCTTTTGCTGAGCTAAAGGAATAGGCTGTGGTGGCAATGGCAGTGGAGCCATAGTAGTAGCCTGTCTTAGAAGCTATAACATCTCTTCGAGGAACACTGGAGGAACCTATCTTATGGACTATGTATGTCCTACTATGCTTATAGATGTAGACCTAACTCTTATAGCCTCAGGTGTGACTGTAGTCAGAGTATGACTCTTGACTTCATCTTTACTACCTTGTGTCGAAAAACCTATCGTTTCTTTAGGTACAAAAATAATTTGATAAGCCACGTCATCTAATAGAATATGATGTAGACTCTAGACATTATTAGCACTCAAATGTTAACTAGGAATGCCTAAAATAGAGCTCTGATACCACCAAATGTGACACCCTTTACCCAATCTGGATGCGGACCAGTCATTGAGCCTAACTAAGGTGTACATGCATATCAATATATCTAAACTCATTCACCCATTTGCCTGCTTTAAAACATTCTTATTCAAAATCATTGTGTGCAAAAATATAGGTTTTCAAAAACTTTTTAAATAGTGTTACTTATTTAAAATTAGGAATTCTTATGCTAAAAATCTAGTAGCATAACGACTATATTAGGCATTATCCCAAATTTTAAATAGTAACCTGCATAAGAAAATGCACTTTTATATCTCAATCACACATTTTCACCAACTCAATGTGATCCTCTAATCACTCTAATAGCACACAACACAACATATGATATCTCAACCTCAGGAAGAGATATCATATAATAACACATGTAATATCATAGTTTCATATGATTAACAAACGTCAAAAATCTAAAAAGAACATTTAAGTTATAATTTGGTTACAAAAATAATTACAAGTTAGGCTTATCTCCTTTACATAAACACTTGAGTGCATCCTATACATCACATCTATAACAAAAAGAGCTTTACCAAAAATAGAGCTTTCTCTTTAACTTTCTTGATGTCTAAGGCTTTAGGTATCAAAATGTTCTTATACCTATATACCATAAAACAAATGACATGCTAAACATATTGCTTAGTGGTGAAACCAAAATAATAAGTGCTATCATTGCCATTATACATTTTATAATTTTATACCATTTATTTACATGTAATACTATTTTACACTTGTGTGACACACATTTACAAAATGATATATTGTGATGAACATAATTGTCACACACATTATGCACCAATAATGTCAGAACATGCGTTCATAGAAAATTATATTTAATAATCTCATTACATCTAATTAAACTAAAATGTCATTATATTTAGCTTATTGATCATTTTATAGGCAACATATGATAATATTTTTCATTTATATACTTTCATTCTGTTAACATAAGCCCATGGAAATTACCATAATATTATAGATAATGGGATCATAAAATTATACAGTGGCTAACATTTTAGACCTTACGACTATTGCACTAGCATAAAAAAATTTGTGTAGTGGATTCCCCCATGGGACCTTACAGCTGCACCCGTGTGTATCTATATAGTGGTTTCCCTTATGGAACCTTGTGGCTACACCTACATAATCTTATATAGCATAGATATCCATAGGTAAGACTAAAAGTAAACCTTTAGATACTTATCTAAGCACTGAAGTGCCCTAGTAACTGCTATATCCCCTAGCTAACCGATCAACCTATCTATTTCCTCGCTTGTTGCATCTCATGGGCTAAAAACCATTTTATTTCATTTCACCTCATTAAATAAAGATGCATAGCTTTTAACATGCATATTTTAGCCATTAATTGACTAGAACTACTTATACTTATTAAAAATTGCATTTTGAGCTTTTATGCCCATTTTAGATCACATTATGCCATATTCACATATCAAATACATTATCCATCTCATTTGAGGATTCTTAGCATGAATTTAATAAATACATTCTTCTTTAAAGTCATAATGACATTTAAGTTTAATTATGCCTTTATATACTTTAAGCTTCAAATTATGGCATAATGGGCTATCGGTACCCCTTTAGGTCCATTTTGGGTTTATCATGAATTACTTCATTTACACGTTTAAAACATCAACTAAAACATGCATGCATCAAAACTTTCACAATTCATGATATACCATTCATGTTGCCAATTTTAGGCCATTTGGCCATATTAGTGTTATAGGCCTATCTAATGTAAGATTAGTAATCACTACACAAAATGCATTTCAAGATCATTTTCCAAACTTATTTAAACCTTGTAAGTCTAAAAATATATGTGGTTCCATCACATTATTAAAATTTCATCCTTTAAGCCCTTTTAGAATTCATTATCTAAACTTCCTTTATTTCATTGTGATTTTAAGAGTAATGGATCATTTATTCATTCTATTATCATACGCACACTTGAATGCTCATGCTGTCACTTTTCCTTTCATTATATGGGTCTATTTAACAATATACTTCATTTTTTTGCTTATAATGCTACATATACACTTTGCTTAGCATTTTAAGCATATGAAAGCATGCCATGTCCTAAGACAATTCATATATAGGTCCTATTATACCTCAATTATATTTATACTTTGATTTGCCATCTAAATGCATATATTTCACCATAATACATAACTAAAAAAAATGATAGACATGCATTTCCTTACACAAGTCGTGACACATACACACACTTGGTACATTTAGATATTCCTTATAACATACCATAACACTTTGCTTCATTACCTCATTTTCACCAAATTACATTTGGCTAAATCATTAAAAATGATCATATATTTCTATCATGCATTACACATCCACACATTGTTTCACATAAAGTCATGCTCAATATTACACATTAAAGCATTTTCACATACTATTCACTCATATGCTTCATGTGTTATGAAATGAGCATATAACATTCCTAAAGCCCTTTTCTTATATCCATACATACATCAATATACCAATTAAGCAATTTAACCATATATTACATATATATAGTTAAAAATACTTAATTTAGCAATTTACATCCTATTATGTTACATAATAGGGTTTTTATGGCATTTATGTTAAAAAATTTCACTTCTTTTTAATTTCAATGCACTCAAAGCATTCAAAATATTCTAATACAATTATTAGATGTCATAACACAATTATAACATGTCATTTATGCCTACCCAAACAATTAAGCATTTAATACATAATTGCCATATTATGTTCATTTAATGATTGTAAGTAAAATTGCTCATCTTATTTTAATTTCACATTCCAAGACAACTGAAGAGGTTTTTGAAGATCCATCTACACCTTCACTTTTCCCTTGTTGTGGTTCGAAAGAGCCTAACATAAATCAAATAAAACTTCAAAAATCTACAATAAATCAATCGATGCTCTAAAAAATAATATAAAGCCATATATCGACTTTTGGTTACCTCTAGTATCTAGGAAAAATAATAGAAGTTAGAAAATTTTACCCAAAAAATTCATGGTTACTATTCACGGGATTGAAAATAGATAATTCTGGGCACTCTTTTTCAAAATTTCCACTTTCCAGAGGCTCGAAATCATATGGAGGTTCTATGGTTCAATTTTAATGTGATGATTTTAGCTATAAAGGGAGGAATGAAGGAAGAAAAATGAAGAGGGAGAGAAAATAGTATCGGTTGGAATTTTTGGAGGAGAGGGGTGAATAGTGATTTTAACTATTTGAGTCAAAATCAACTATTTATAATCTCTCTCAAAAATTCACTATTCATAATTTTTACCCAATTTTTCTTCTTTTCTTGAAATAATTAAATTGCCATATTTATAGCAATAAATCACTTTAATTATCCCTTAGATGCCTCTAAAACTTGGTGCTAAAAATGTAGAAAAAACAGCAAATTTCTTTATTTTTATGTTGCTCGATTTCTCAAAAAATTACTTCTCGATATCAAAAAATTTTGATTCAGAGCCATTAGACATGTTGGAATTTTTAAGTATTAGGTTGTATAATTTTCATAATTTTCTAAGCAACTTTGAAATTAATTTACATTTCAGCTTTGCCTTGGTTACTATTCCTAAGGCACTACCATAAAAACTTTTTTAGCATTTTTAACCATTCTAATAACCTCAAATTGATTTCAAACTTCACCAAATTTATTTTATGATTAATACATTCATTTAATGTCTTTAGTGTATCTTAGGTCTCAGGAACACTATTCATCTAGAGAAAGTACTATTTATAATTATCGATATTTTTAGGGCATTATAGGCAGATAAAATAGAAACTAGCTAGAGGCCCCGAGCTAATACCAACCAACGGATTAAGGCGAGGGCACTAGCTCACCAGTATACAATCCAAGCTAGAGAAGAGATAGATTCCTATGATGTGATAGATGGTATATTTTATTTATTTGACTTAGCTATTTTGGCACTAGTAGGCCCAAGATCCACACACTTTTACATATGCACTATAGTAGCCCAAGATAGAGGTCTTCAGTTAGAACCTTTAGATATTGAAATCACAGTTAATAACCCAATAGGATAACATATGATAGTAAACTGAGTGTACAGAGATTGTCCACTATCTATCCAGGGATACATTTTCCTTGCCAACCTAATTGAACTACCCTTTAATGAATTTGATAGGTGAGAGGACCGATTTCTTATCTAATGTGATCTCAACAACAATAAGAAGGAAACTAGTTTAGAAGGATTGTCAAACCTACCTAACACATGTGGTTGACACTAAACAAAAGGGCCTAATATCAATTAAATACCAATTGTGGCTAAATTCCCTAATGTCTTTCTAGATGAATTACTAAGGTTACCACTAGAACGTGAAATAGAGTTTTCTATTGATGTATATCTAGGCATAACACCTATCTTAATAGCTCTCTATAGAATGGCACCTATAAGCTGAAAGAGGTAAAAGTACAATTGCAGGAATTGTTAGATAAAGGGTTCATTAGACCTAGTGTTTCACACTAGGGAGCACTAATGTTGCTTGTTAAGAAGAAGGATGGCTCATTACAACTATGCATAGATTACAGATAACTTAACAAGGTAACCTTCAAGAATAAATATCCATTACCCATAATTGATAATCTATTTGATTAGCTGAAACGTTCCAGTGTTTTTTCTAAGATTGACTTGAGATCTAGGCATCATCAGATTAGAATAAAGGAATCTAACATTCCAAAGATAGCTTTTTGCACTTGGTATGGACATTATGAATTTTTAGTGATGTATTTGAGCTAATAAATACTCCTATAGAATTCATGGACTTGATGAACTAGATATTCTGACCATACTTAGACCAGTTTGTGGTGGAATTTATTGATGACATTTTGGTGTATTTTAAAACTAGAGAAAAGCATGAACAGCACCTCATACTAGTTTTACAAACACTGCGAGAGAAACAACTATATGCCAAGTTGAGCAAATGTGAATTCTAGCTAGATGAAGTGGCATTCTTAGGACACATAGTGTCAACTAATAGAATTGGGGTGGATTTTAGTAAATTAAGGCCATGCTAGAATGGAAACCCCTAAAGAACATAATAGAGATCAAAAGCTTCCCGGGATTGGCTAGATACAATTTGTCAAGGGATTTTCCATGATTTTAACTCCTATGACACATTTATCGAGAAAAAATGTGAAATTTGTCTAGGATTAGAAATGTCAAGGGAGTTATGATAGACTAAAAGCCATATTGATAGA
>CANXYI011047977.1:0-10611 GCA_948208565.1 Hura crepitans
TAAGAAATCTGATAGGTGATGTCGCTTCCCACTTAGTCACACATCTTAAAATTCCTCCAGTCCTTATTCATTTAACACTTATGAATTTATTTATTTATCAGACATATGTTCATACAACTCTAGTCTAATCCTCAAACATCATTATCTAGGACATAACAATAATAAAAATCCATTTTTCAATCAATAATTAATTCCATACAAAATTTGGCAACATAACGGCTACCTGAGTGACATTTCGAAAAATAAACACTTGTGAAAAAGCACTTCTAAAAATATCATCCACCTCTAAAATCACTTTGACCCTTCTGGTCCTCTAATATCATTAAACATATCAGAGCCAACACATAAGGCCTTAAGCCTATAATCATCAGAATACACATAAAATAAAACATTCAGGTAAAAGGCCTTTTATACAATCATCTATTTTAAGCTTAAAATATATGGACAACTTTTGCTACTATGCTAAATATGCCTAAAATCCATATTATTTACATAAGTCCCCTCTATACAGCTTCAAAAGAAAAATAAATATACCTTTGAGTTGCTAAAATTGCTACACTACAAAATCAATAGAGGTTGTGAATTTATCTTCTTCTACCTACGCACCGAAACACCAATATGCTGAGTATAAAACTTAATGGTGAATTCGATATAATAAAACTTGTCATGCAATGTTACATTCATCATATAAAAGTCCACGTCATAAAATAATATTATTTTATTATCTTGACTCATTGTTTAATTTATCAATCTCATGCCATTATTCTATTTGTTCATAAGTGCCATTATCATTGACTATCCTGGTTCACTAAATTTCTTTTTATTATTCAAGCCCGGATAACTCTTTAAGACACTAGATAACAAGGAAATTCCAAGTTATGCAGTGGCCCACATTTTGGACCTTAGTAGTTGCACCTACCTAGTCTGATTGCACTGATTAGTTCATAGGAACCTCTTAATACCAGATAGTAAGGATAACAGGAATCAGTCTGTGGACCTCCCAATATCCCAAAAATCAACATTAAGCAATTCTGGTGGATAGCAGAGATTAGCCTCATGAGAACTCCCAATATCCATAATCAAGCAAGTGGGTAGTAAGGTTCAGTCCCATAAACCTCCTAATACTCAAGTGTGTAGGGCCTAAATATCAGGACCTTGATAGTACCACTTGCCTACATAATCACGTTGATCAAGCCCAGAAGGACCAATACCTCATGCAGCTAGAAATCCTTAGTTGGCCAGTTAACAAATCTAGTTGGTGTGTAACTATTAGGCCAACTAACTAATAATTAATTTAATATAATTATGAATCATTTTTTTAATTTATTTCCATGTTACACATGCACAGTTATAGGTCATTTTTATTAGTTCTTTTTTCACTGGACAATTATAAGTCACTTTTTATACCAAATATTTATAGATATATTTTATCAGATAGTTACAATCTATTTTATTCACAAAGTTTTTAGTCATTTCTATGTCTATTTTAAGCCACTAATATAAGTCAATTTATCTATCCATTTTATGTCCCAGTTACAAGTCATTTCCATGTTAATTTTTTCCATAACATAGTTACGAATCCATCTCTATTTTCAAGACGCTGTTATAAGCCAATTGCCACAATTCATTAGGCATTTCTTCATGCCATCTCAAGCCAGATTAATAAGCTATTCAAGGCCATATATGATCTCATTCTATTCAACCCAATATGTCAACAACATTGGCCTCACATTTCCATCAAATCAAGTACATCACATGTTTAAACTATATACCACTTTTTAGGCACATTTAAGTCATTTTTAGACTAATTTAAGTACTTTTCTTTCATGCCATTTTCATACCATTTTTTACACTAATTTTCTAACACCTTTGCACTACCTTTATTTACCATATGTTATACCATATTTGTACATATGATTACTTACATTTCATGCCATATACTTGTCATACATCACATGTTCATCATGTTCCATCATGTACACATATCATACAATATACCATACATACATGCCATGTCATACCTCTCGACCAATGTATGATTATGGTCACACACATACACATTCTCTCATTTCATCACATATCACATTTTCACCACACACACACATGTACACATACCTTACCTTATATGCCATGCCATGATCCATCATGCACACATAGGCATTTTTCTCATTATTTCCACTTACACACATCTATATTCATGCCACACATGACATTTCCCATTATATCTACCATGATTATGTGCCATATTAACGTTCACATGCCATGGTACCATGACTATACCTCTAGGCCACTTAAGGATAATCCACATACACACACTTTTCTCACCTAATTCATATCTAAATCATCAATTTGACATATAAGGAAGCTCAAGCATGCTTATACCAACATTCCATACACAAACACAATTAGTTCAACATTTTCATACAACATTTCATAACATTTCACATTCATACACATCATGGCATGCTAGAATTATATCAAATTCACATACTTATTAAATCTTTAGATCTTTTTTCACACTTTGAATAGCCTAATTCTTTGATCCCTCACCGACTTGCATTGTGCCTACATACACCTTCCTAACTTAGAAAATACATAGAAAATCACATAATGCTCTAATTGAAAAACTAAAAATTTGGTGATTCTTAGAATTAGGAGGACTACACAAAACTAAAATAAAAAGCAAGGAAAACCCACTTACACCATTTTTGAATTTTTAGGCCTCCATATATATAACTTAAGCTTTGGTGAAATTTTATAGCTTCTATCAATAGAGATGAAAGCTAAGGCCCTTAAAGAATATTTCCTACTAAATTATGGTGATTTTTTTGGTAAAAGAATAGTGTGACACCGCCTACTGGATTTCCCAAGAACTCGATAGGCAATGAACTTCCTGATAGGTCACCCATCTTAGGATCGCTCTAAGAAAAAACTCTTTAACACTTATGGACTGTTCTAAAACTCTATCTGATATGGTCTTAGTGTCTAGTATAATCCTTGTATACTTTCATACATGGTTTGATAGACTCAAACAAAGCATATACAAACACTTTACAAGTTATAGAAAATTTGGGCAGTGTAACAGCTACTCGGGTGATATACCGAAATTCTTTTCACCAATAAAAAACATTTCTATATGTAACAACCTATAACCTCAACTTAAACCCTTTTGTTCCCCTAGTCAATCATCAGCACACCTCATATAGGTCAAAATCACACACATAAGGCCTTATGCCCATAGATATCAAAACCACAAGCAACCCAAAACAAATTAAAACACCAGTTTATATACAACTAATTTGCTTAAGTTTATAGACTTCAACAGTTTCTAAGCATGCTAAATACATAACCTATAGCTCTTACATGAGTACCTACTATAGACATCAAAACATATATAAAACTTGGACCTTTATTATCTTCACTGCTACACTACATGTACAATGAGGCTTGATTGCTACTCTTGCTTATTTATGCACCAAAACACTGGTAAGCTAAGTATAAAACTTAGTAGTTAATTTAATATATTAAAAACATGTCTTATGCGGGCACATAGATGTTTTAATACATTAATAACTTAGGATTTAAGTATATAGAAACACATTGAAAAATTGTAATACTCATATATTATGTACATACATTCCGTCAGCTAGGTAATTATAGTTATGCTAGACACATGCAAGCATAAAATAATAGTCTAGGTGTATGGTGTGAGTAATATGCCAGATGATTGATGCCACTCAAATGACATGTCATATTTTCTTAAATTTTACCAAAATGCCATTAGGGATTTATTTAGTAAATTTATCATTAGAAATTTTCATCTAATTATTTTAAATTTACATTTCACTCAATTTTAAGTCCATTTCATAGGCACGACTAGATAGAAGACACTTATAGACACTGGACCAATAGTAAACTAAAAGATGTGTAGTGGCCAACATTTTAAACCCTGACAACTGCACCAGCCTATTATAGCTTATAGGGATCAGTTCATAGGAACCTCTCAAGGGGCAAAAATACTAGGTAGCTATGTATAGGGATTAGTTTGTAGACCTCCCAAGGCAACTAATCATGTCAAATAATTTCTCCAGGTCTGCCAAGCAATCTAATGCGGTGGCCACTCTAGGGACCTTCACCGTTGCATCAACATAGTATGATATATAGTCAAAGCGCTAGCAACAAATATTGTTTGCCCCATATACTAGTGTGGTTACTTAAAAATGAACCTCAGCCACTGCACCGACCTAGTCTGATATACAGATAGTTTAGCTACTACTAATTCATAAGTTAATCAATTAACCCATCTAGCGGTTATCTAACTAATGGGCCATTCGAATTTCTTTTACATTCATTTATTTACTATTCATCATTTTATAACATTTAATAATGTTTAATAGTCAGTTATGAATTTATTTCAACAGATGAAATTTGACTTGTACAATTATAGGTCATTTTTTATCCTACTAAACAATTACGAGTATGTTTTTTGAACCCAATTTAAATTATTTCTATAGGTATAGTTAAGTCCATTTTATTTCCATTAATTAAGGTCCCATTATATGCAATTTGTTAGTCATATTTAGGTTAAGCCCAAAATTGTCTTTTTATAGGACAATTATAGGTCATTTCTATTATTGATGTACAAATTTATAAGGCCAACGCTAGCCTTATTGTAGGCATTTTTCCCCTACCATTCTCAATCAACATTTCATTTAATTGTAGGCCTAAAGCCAAGTCTATTTATAACTTTCAAATGGCCCTTAAGATAGGCTCAAATTCCATTCAAAACAAATGCACAAAAAGTCCTAAATTTTTGGTTCAATTCCATGCCATTTTAATTTTATTTAGGCTAACTTAATCACTTGAGTTCAAACAAATTTTAAACCACATTCTAACTCAATTGAACATAGGTTTTCTTACTATTATTTAACATTTTGCATGCCATGTCTCTCAGACATGTATACTAATTTCATCTTAAGATCATGTTCACCATATCATGCTTAACATACCATGTCATTTCACACACACTTGTCGTGTTACAATATGCTAATTATACCTTATTTTCCATACAAAAGTCTTGGCCAAAAGTGGACAATGGCCACAAACATGCTTTTTCTCATATGTAATCATAAATACAAACATCATGACATGCTAAAAGCATATATATATGCACACACACTACATGCTATGCCAACTAAGTCATGCTAAGGCTTACACATGCCATAACCATGACTAAACCTCATATTAACAAACTTATTTTTGCCAATTCCATCACACATACATATAATTCTCGTCGTAACATGCCATTATCTAACCAATATCCTAAGCCCCACACATCACAAAAATGCCTTACAAACCAAGGCACCTCTTGGCCACATTTATTTCATAACCATATACATGCATTTTCATTAGGTTGCCACACATATATATCATATATTATCATTTTAACAAGAATACACATATAGGCATCCCATGTCTATGCCTTCACCCATAAGTTATCACACATATTATCCATATATTATTATTTTAACATAAGCACACATTTTTTTGCCATTGCACCCCTTTTATAATTCACCACTTGTACATACTCTAGCATGTAAATATCCTATTTTCACCATAGTCCGCTCATTATAGGCATAATGTACATATCATAAATTAGGCTCCTACCTCATAACTAAGCCATGTTTAATGTCCTAATTGTATCTTTCCTCATGATACACACTCACAACCAATTATAATCATGCATGTTCATCATATAATATCATAAGTTTCTATTGAAGGCTCTTACCAGTTCAACCTAATTTTCTTTAACTATTTTCTCCTAGTAGTGATACAAATCTAAAGCTTTGCTAATAAGAGATAAACCAAACAAGCTTACTATTTTCTCTTCTAAAAGGATAGTGGCTCTTATGGTTATATCATACTACTTCAAGTGGGCTCTTAGATCTATGGTGCCATTAAACTTGCCTAGGTTTGAATTTTTGAATTTGTGAAGCATGGTGCCATTTGTCCATAAGCTAATGTCATCTAGATAAATATGCTTCCCTCTGGTGATAAGCCGCCTCATAGCTTCCATTTTTTCATGTAGCTTTTTAATGAAGGACCCTATTATAAGTGTTATTGACTAAAGTGATGTCTTTATTGTACACCAGATTGTGTACCTCATCTACCACTTCCTTTCCTTTATGAGCTCTAGAAGTCAAGCCTCATTCTTTCTGAGCATGCATACTTGACATGGTATTAGTAAGTACTACTATCATCTTCCTTTCCATCTCTCCTATGGCATCCATTTGTATAGATTTGGTGACTACTTCATCATCTAACATGGTTCCTCTACTAAGTGGGATTAGTGCTTAATTATTGGTTTTACAAAGGTGCTTGCCCCGCTCTTCTACATTAAGTTAGGAATGAGGGATCAATGATAGATAAAAAACAAAGGGAGAATGTCATGCATGATCAATATACTTATTGTGCATGATGCTTTATATGCATGTGATGCTACATAGACAAACACAAGTAATGAGCCTTCTAACCTTATTTCTCCCATATATGTGGTCAAGCCATTCCTTCCTAAGGTGGGGTTACCTCGGCATCTATGGGAATACCTAAGTTCAATTATAACTTCTCATATTTAAAGCACATGCCAATTTGATGGCTTATAAAATTTAAGTCTTGTTTTAGGTTAAATTAAGCTGGGCCCATTCTTGATAAAAGGCATAATGGGCTTAGTCCCACTTCAAATGAGGTTAAAATTAATAGGCCTATATAGCAATCATAATGCAATCACAAGTACTTAGGGTCATACAACCTAAGGGAAATTGCTAAGCTTAGTTTTACTATCTTTATAGTTTGGTCAGAAAAGGCTTTTATAGCTCCTATAAATGGGGGTCCCTCCTAACGAGTCTTTCCAATCAAAGTTAATAGTGACTGGTTAGTTCACCATTTGATATACTCGAAGGTATGAGGCTAGTGAGTTCTGGATATGCTACCAATCCCTCATTCTTGAATGAAATATGAGTTCATGATTCCCAACACCATACAAGGTAAAAAGGGACATAATTTGTATATTAGTTGGGCACTTTCAAATTCAATTCTCATCCCCAGTAGAGTTTCCATTGTAGATTTTTTATTTACTAGATTTGAGGTAGTTAGAGTTTGGAGTCGCCACCTATCTCTACACTAAGACTACTGATCTGTTGCCCAGAAAGGGTTCAGAATAAGATCTTATTTATGACCTAATAATATACCTTCCTTTACATACTATTGTTTATTGATCCTATATCATGCAAGCATGTATTATAATTAAAAGCATCCATGTCACCTTTTAATATCAATAAAATAAGTTTCAATATTCAAAATATACAATAAAAAATAAATGGAAACTAAGCATCCATAAATCAGGACATTATTAGCTATTGTTTAACCTAACAACAGCCCATAATTTAATAGGAATTGGCGCTAATTGTCTAACTCCTATCCTTAGGATATTAGTCTTTATTAAAATACATTTTTATAACTTTTATTATGGAAAACTCAAAATCATTTTGTTATGAAAACACCAATTAATTAGATAGAAAATCATTATTAGAAAATCATTGATGTGACGTTAGGCCTTTTAGGTGTAAAACAAGTTATTAAACTATCTATTACGACCTAAAAATAAGCAAAAGATATAAAAGTAGAAAACTAAATAAGTAAACAAGGGATAAAATAATTGGTCCCATTTTTATATTGTCAAGTTCATACGAACTCCTTATAGTCCTTAGCCTATCCCTATGCAGACTTAAGAAGATCTTGAAATAGCTTTATGCATATTTTTTCTCTAATATAGAGTACCAAACTTACACCACTCAAATAAAGAAATGATTAGTAACACAAGTAGAGGTCCATAAGGACCTAATAATAGAACTAAATAGGGTTATTATAATGCATGTTGAAGGTATACATATGGACATAAATATGTATGTAATATGCATGAATCATTATTATATGTAGAATTGTAATACCCACTACTAGATTCCCAAAGAAACCCAAGAAGTGGTGCACTGCCCACCAAGTCACCCATCTTGACTTCTCCCACGGTCATTCGTTTAACTTTTACTTACATTGCACTAATCAATTCTATCTACTTCCAAACTCAGTCCTATCTGTTGTTGTAGTCCATTTAGGCTTTTGTTATCATGTTCATACTATTACAGAGTGATTTCAATGCATTCAAGTATTTCTTAAACCTTTTGCAGCACAACGGCTTTTCGAGTCACTATCCCTAAAATTTTTTAACTTGTAAAACATTTCTATATTAAGTAATCATATCTCCTGGACCCTTTTAGTCCCTCATGTATCAGCCTATCATCAACATTTATCACATAATAGTCACAGGCATTAGGCCACAATCAAGAAAACACATAAAGCCTCAGGCTCACAAAACATCCACATAAGGCATACATACACAAAAGAATGAACCATTAGTTAATTACAACATAGTCTAGTTATATACATACAAATACAATCATGTGTCCCTTTATACATCACACCTCTTTGTCCCACCTAAGTACAAAGAGTGCAAAAACTATATAGTTGTACATTATCAAACTTTTTAAAATTGACCTCTAAACTTTTTACACCCTTTACGAGGTGATATCCTAGTTCTTGGTACATCTGCACTGAAATAGGTACGCTGAGTATAAAATACTTTGTGGTGAATTTCAACATCTAAAAACATGTCCAGCCATTTATCCATACAAATATGCCTATTTTCATTTAGTTCATTATCCAAGTTCAACCTAGAGTACTAGCATGTAAAATTAGCATTTTAACCCTAGGGTGTTTCTATCTATAGATTATCCTGTTAATCATTACAACTCATATAAATTATGTTCCAGGTCATTATTAATCATCTTATGTATAAACTATACAACTTTAAGCCTTTACACACTATTAGTGGAAAATTACTAAAATGTCCCTATGTTATATTTTATAGCCATATGTCAATTTTATTATTCTTATGTAATTGCTTCAGTTGGCCCATCTCAGGAGACAATCCCTGAAAGACATTGGATCTAGAGGGAAAATAAACTAGTGCTATGGTCCCCATTCTTATCTTGTGCTGCTGCACCGGGTTAATCAAATTTTTGGTACCTAAGGTGCAAATAACTAGGAGTTGTCTACCCAGTAGACTAGCCTATCTAATAGACTAGTGCAGTGGCCCTCATAGACCTATGCCATTGCACTGATATCAAGTAAAAGATCAGTGATAAGTGGTTGTGTTTGCCTAATAGACTGGTCTATCCAATAGACTAGTGCAGTAACAGTTAGGGACCTACGCACTACACCAGCAACATCAAATCTAGTATTAGGTGGCAAGGATAGAAAGTTGTTTATCTAATAGACTAGTATAATGGCACCAATAGGGACTTACACTGCTATACCGGCCCTGTCTGGAAAGTAGACAGTGTAGTACCTACTAAGGATCTTTAAGTTAACCGGTCAACCCATCCAGAAGGTGTCTATCTAGTGGGCTATTTATCCTCAATCTATGTCCATTTCTTTACTAATTAACTTTTTATAATATTATAAACTCAAAATCATATAGTTATCATTTTTACAACATGGTTGGAATTTAGCCCAGTTTGGTATGGCCACAACAGGCTGTACCAAGTGAATTATTAGAAAATATATTCAAGGTATAATTGCCAATCATTATCATATACTATGCTAGATTCAATTCCATAAGTATTTCACAATTTTAGGCCATTTACTGTCCAGTGGAATTATTCATTCTAGTAAAGGTCAAACTGGATAGTTAGAGGTCATTACTTCAAGTTTTAATAACTCTTTTTAAGTTCACTTGATAGCCTTTTTCATGGCAGTTTTCAACATTGTTCACAATAAGCTTATAGGCCCTAAGCCAACAAATTATAGGCATTTATAAGGCCAAAATATAGCTCAAAATGCCATTACCATCCACTATAAGACATAGCTCTCAAGGCACACAAATAAACATGTTTACCACTTACAACCCATAGGCCTTATAGGCAAAGTTACAAGCCACATTTTATACTTGATTTCTAGTCTAGCTTTAAGGTCATTTTCAATTTAAGTTTCATGTCAATTTATGTCTAGGTTTTATGCCATTTTATAGTATACCTTAGCCATATTCATACCACCAATAATTAAGCTATTCATGCTTTAATACACCTAACATGGTACACATTTATCACTTTTTTCATGCAACTTCCATTGAGCTAGCTTTCGGGTACAACTATTTAATAGCCCTAATAATGCAATCTCATAGCGTTCATCATATAATCATTAATTTATCCATAGCCAAATCACACTTACACACATACCTTTACATTTCCATGCCATTAAAGGTAGCAAAAGCCTATCATAAGTCTCAGCCACCACTAGCCTTCCAAGCCTCCATGCATTGTTCAAACTCATTACATGTTAAATTAATAATTCATGCATTATAGGCTTAATACTCCTATGTTATCAACTTTAAACAGTACTTAGGATCACACTAAACAAGCTATCCACATACAAAAGTATAAGATAGCTCTCGGCCACACACACATGCCTTATGCCACACTTGTACTTTCTCATTAATTC
>CANXYI011048039.1:0-10390 GCA_948208565.1 Hura crepitans
TGTTATCCTTTCATCATTAGGCAATCCGAACATGGGAGCCCTGGAAACCCAGTGTCTATAGTTGCCCCTAAATTTGGGGAGGCGACTATAGAGTGTGTGAATTAAACCAAAGTTTAAAAAGAAAAATGAAAGAAATGTGTACCTCATAAGATGACCCTTTTTATAGGTGATCTAGTGTTGACCTATGCAATGCTAAAAGACATTACACCCACGCTTGGTTAGCTTTAAATAGTGATAAAGACATTACACTTGAAGTTGGTTTGTTGTAGATAGTGCTAAAGACATTGCATCTAAAGTTGATGTGATTCATACAGTGCTATAGATATTACAATTGTTGTTGGTTTGCTTTAAACAGTGTAAGAGACATTACATCTAAAGTTGATATGGTTTAGGTAATGCTATAGACATTACACCCGAAGTTAGTTCGCTTCATACAGTGCTAGAGAAATTGCAAGTGAATTTGTTGAATTTCTAGCTTTTTGATTTTAACTCCATTTTTTTTACTTTGTATCACTCTCATTTCCCCTTGCTACTAAATGAATGGCAGATAGACTTTTCTTAGTTTAGCATTTGTGGTGTTACATATTGAATGTCATGAGCTTAGTGATATTGCATATTTATTATCATTATGAACTTGTAAGCCTGTGAAAGCTTATAACTTGCCCTCTACTATTTGACTAATCAATCATTATGAATTGGTTAGTCAACTGCATAAAGGATACCCCCTATGAAACAAATTTGAAATGTGTTGTTATATTTTAATTGTAACTTTGATGCATGCTGTGTGTGAGTGCTTTTTTAATTATTTTTATGCCTTTATATTCTTTTTATTTTGTCTACTTATTGCTTTTTATTCATTGATTTCATCTTTATACCCTTTTTAATTATTGCATATTATTTTATTTGTTATTATTTTGTGATAACCACAACATGAAATTAATGCAACAACATAGGTCCTTATTTAATCAAGGGAAATCTTAATTTCATCTCAAACTCTTACCATTAATTAGCCCTCATAGGTTTTCTAGATTGACTATTTTATCTCAGCCTTTAATTTTTGTGTAGGATACCTTTTTCAGTTTTCACCTTATCGAGGCACCCATTTTTAGCAAGGCCATTATTTTTTCAATTTTCAATTTGTAGGGCTTTTTTTATCTATAGAACTATTTTAATCTATCAATATTTGTAGGCTTCTTGAACTTATTTCCATTATAATCTATAAGGATTGTAATGCCTTTTGGCAATAACTACTTAATGATGAATGGTCCTTACAAATTTGGTTTGAACTTTCCCTTTAGGTCAGTAAAACCTAGTCTCATATATTTAAGGACCAATCCCCCTCCTTCAACTTGTGATTCTTCACCCTTTTGCCAAAAGCTCATGCCATTCTTTTTTGGTAAACTTGATTGTGATAATTCGCCCTTAATCGCTTCTCATCTAACAAGTTCAATTGTTGGAACTTTTGCTCATCCTAGACTACTTCAAGAATCTCTGATCTAGAACCACTCTCAATGACTAGAGTTCAATTTCTACCAGAAGCATAATATCTATCCCATATACTAGGAAAATGGAGTAGCACCCATTGAAGTCCTAATAGTTGTCCTATAACCCCAAAAAGCAAATGGAAGTCTATCAGCCTAATCTCTGTAAGTTACAACTGTCTTAGCTAGGATCTTTTTGACATTCTTATTTGCCGTTTCAATTGCCCCATTGGCTTATAGTCTATAAAGAGAGGATTTACAGTGTTGTATCTTGTATTTTTGTAATAGTACCTTTGTCTTAGCCTAAAATTGGACACCATTATTTAAAATTATGTAGTATGGAACACATATCTGCAAATTAGATTCTTCTCAATGAACTTAGCCATCTTTTTTGCCCCTAACTTCTTAAAAGATTTTGCTTCAACCCACTTTGAGAAATAGCTAATGGCTCACACAATGGAATAATGCCAATTTAAGGCTATTAGATGTATCTCTCTTACTATGTTTATCCCCTAATCTACAAATGGCCAAGGAGATGATAGATTATGTAGTTCTAATATTGGCACATGTCTTAAGTCCCTATACTACTAACACTTATGGCACTTCTCTACATATTTCGAACAATCATGGTCTATAATAAGATAAAAGAACCTTTGGCACATAATTATTTTAGCTAACTCTAAACCATTTATGTGTGTGCCATAAGACCTTGTATGTAACTATTCCATAACAATCTCTACTTCTTTCTCTTCCAAATAATCGAGCTAAAGACCATCTAACTACCTTTTGTACAAAATCCCATATATGCTGATGAACTAAGTTGATAGCTTTCTCAACACACTTTTATCTCTGTCTGTAGCTTCTTTAAGAAAGACTCCGTTCTCTAGGTACTTTTAGATATCATAAAACCATGGTTTATCTTCTTCCTATTCTATTTCTATTTTATGCTCTATCTCATAGCAAGGCCTTTTTGAATTGGAAATAAGTACTAGTTTCATAACTATTCCTTCTAGATTATCCCACATAGAGACTAAGGTGGCTAATACATCTGCTATCTAATTCTCATCTCTAGGAACATGGAAAAAGGTACACATCTCAAATAATCTGCTGATAGATCTCAAGTGCTATACATAAGGCATCAATTTCTCTTCTCGAATGGTCTATTTTTCATTAGTTTGATATATTACCAAAGATAAGTCTCCAAATACCTTAACTTTCTTTGCACCGAGACCTAGCAATGCTTCTGTGATACCCCCTACTAGACTCTTGAAGAAATTCAATAGGTGATGCACTTCTTATCAGATCACCCCTCTTAGAATTGCTCTAGGGGTGTACTCCTTAACACTTAAGGAATGTTTTAGAATTTTATCAGATATGGCTTATATTCTTAGTCTAACTTTTTAATATGTTCTTATATGGTATGACAGACTTAGAAAGCTCATTTACAAACATTTTACATGTTACAAAAAATTGGGCAGCACAACGGCTACCCGGTGACATACCAAAAAATTTTCCACCTGTAAAAGCACTTTTATAAATAATAACATCATTCTACCTCTTTCTAGACCCTTTTGGTCCCCCAGACAATATTAGCACACATCAATCACACATCATAAACACACATAGGGCCTCAGGCCTATAGTTATCAAAAGCATCAAGCAAGCCATATAGTCAAAACACCTATTTATATACATCACATCTATTCTTTATATATATAGACGTAGCAGCCTCTAAGCATGCTAACCCATACCCTATAGTGTTTCACATGAGTGCTAGCTAAATAAAACAAAAGAAAAAGACTCTATATACCTTGCAACAAAAACTATGCTACTACACTGCATAATCTCTGAGGCTGGACTACTTATCTTTACAACTTGTGCACCAAAACACTAGTATGCTAAGTATAGAACTCAGTGGTCAATTTAAAGGATTTAAAATATATTATATGTATTGGCTCACATACAAGGATAATATGACAATCAATATGTAGTGTGAGGTTGGTAGGACAGGCAGTTCACATAATTCAGGTGATATGCCATATTTTCACAATAATTACCAAAATGACACTATGATAATTTTAATTTAATTATTCAAGTAGTAAATTGCCATCAATCACATTTATTCACATATATTTTGTTTAATTTAATAGGCTCTAAATAGACTACACCTAAGACACTAGACTAAAAGGGAATTGAAAAGTTGTGTAATGGTCCACATTTTGGACCCTAACCACTGCACCAGCCTAATTTAATAGTAGGGATCAGCTCACTTAAACCTCCCAATACCAGACAAGAGATAGCAGGGATCAGTCTATAAACCTCTTAATATCTCAAACAACTCAACCACTAATCATACTATGGATAGCAAGGATCAGTCCATAGACCTCTCAATATCTAAGAATCATAACAACTTCAGTGGATAGTAGGATCAGTCTATAGATCTCCCAATATCTAGATTATCATCAACATCATACACTTCCAAAGGATAGTAGGGATCAATCCATAGACCTCTTAATATCTAAAAAATCACATAAATCATCTAGCAGCTGCTAATCCCTAAGTTGACCGGTTAACCCATTTAGTGGGTGTTTAACTAATGGGCTATCTGACCTTATTTTATGTTCATTTATTTACTAGTCATCATATTATAATATTTAAAAATGAAAAATAGATAGTTATGAATTTTATTTGGCAATCAAAATTTGTCCTGGACAATTACAAGTCATTTTTAGTCCTATTGGATAATTACAGGTCAATTTTTCTAAGGTATTTTAGGTCACTTTCTTAGGCATAGTTAAGTTCATATTAAGCCTAGTCTATGTCATCATTTTAATCCACTTATGTCCATGTTTAGGGTACATTTTAGTCTAGGTGTCCCTGAGTCATTTTCTCATGATAGTTATAGGTTATTTTCATTTTTGCATATGCCATTTTAGGTCTCAAATTAAGTCCTTTTCAGTGCCATTTTCATCCATTTCATACACATTCATAGGCATAAAGCCAAGCTCAATTGTTCATCTCAAATTGCATTAAAAGAGGCTTCCATTTATCCCACATAAATCTTACAAATATGTTCTAAAACTAGGTGGCATTTACATACCAATTAGTCTATTTTTAAGGTCAATTTTACCATGTTATTCTAAGCCATTTTCAAGTTATTTTTTTAACCATTTCTTAACCTTAAATGACATCCCAAATTCCATACATATTCATACCTTATTACTCATGCATATTCACTTAAATTATGCCAAATGCAAATTACACAAATCATGCCAAATGTGATATGCCAATCACACACAAACACATGTTATGCCATAGCTTATTTTTCATACCAATTTTGCCTTACATAGCTCTTGGCCAATGCTTCCTAATGGCTATGATCATGCTTTTCTCCACATTCAATCACACATTCACATATGATAACATCCTTTAAGAATGGCCATGATCATGCTTTTCTCCACATTCAATCACACATTCACATATGATAACATCCTTCAAGCATGCTTATACACACACAATGCAAATAACATGTAAACCAAGCCATGACATGCCTTGGACATGTCTCGACCACACTATGAAAGCACACACACATGTATTTTTCCACCATATTCACCACATACACCTATAATTCCATCCTTACCATACTAATTGCCATGTAATATGCCATATTTGCTTGTTATACACCTAGCCTATATACTAAGACAACCTCTCGACCAACTAAGGCTTTATAGCAACACTCCCATTTTCCCTATATACAAGCACAATTCATGTATTTCTATGTCAAACACCTTAGAAATCATACCAATTCCACCTTAATCAAACTATACACACCACAGATATTCACACCCTTCTCTCAGCCAAGTAAGGATCCCTTCCATTCATTCTTTTCATCAAATCACTATACAATTCATTTATTCTACACATAATTAGTACAAACACAAGCCTAATTCATAAGCACACAAACTTTAACCATAAATTCCATCACTTTCATACAAGGTTCCTACACCTATTACATATGAATTCTAAATTACATGTTTCCAATGCTTTAAATTCACATACCTCTTTAACAAGCAAGACTTCTCCTACACCTTAAGCTTGTAAAGGACCTTGTTACACCTCACTTTACTTTATTCACCATACACACCTCTTTCCCTTTTAAAATTCATAGAAAATTCCATAAGTCCCCAAATATAAATACAAGATTATAGGCATTCTTAGAATGGTAAAATCCTCTAGGAAATAAATTAAAAAAGAAGGAAACACTTGCACACAAAGAGTTGGTTTCCAAGCATCTTTTTATGTACACTTGTCTATTCTTAAATTTCTTTGAGCTTTATGAATTTTTGTGGCTTCCAATCCCTTTAAAGATCAATTCACAACACATTAAGGGAATTTTTAATGGAAATTAGGGATTGTTTTAGCTTTGAGAAACCATGAAAATGGTGATTAAAGGTGATAGTGGTGTTAGGAACAAAGGAAGAAGGAAAAAAGGAAAATGGGTGGGTGGTGGGGTGGCAATGCCAAGTGGGCATCTAGGTGTCACATGGGGATTTTATAGTGGTTAAGGTGGCATTGGTAGGGCCACATGCCACCCGAGTGTCCCGAAATTACTCAATTTCAGTAGAAATTTTGGGGAATTTTTAAAAATCACTCGAACCTCTTAAAATTGTTGCATTTGTTTTGAAAACCTTTAATTGGTCCTATTTAGAGGCATATAAAATTTCATAGCCAAATTCCCTCGATAGGATAGTTAACCAACTGTCTCGATTTATGTGTAAAATCTAAAATTAAGGAAAAGTTGCAAATGACCTCAGAATTCAAAATTTCCTTCACCAATAGACTCAGGGGATTTTTTGACCTTTAGGGTATGGTACTTTTAAGTCTATTCAAGCACATCCTAGGCCATTCTCAGCCTGAATACATCTAAGCCTATAGTTCACTAGATTACCGCCTAAAATAATTTATTGGTTCTACTAAATCTTTATATTAAGCCATTTTTATCACTTTTAAGCCCTTCAAAGCTTTATGACTAGTACACCCTACCTCAGGCCTCATGAAGGTGACCTAGTACTTCAGGCACTCTTTTTGAGCCTCGGAGGTACTGTTCATGGAGCCTTGGCTTACAGACATTACATTCTTTCCTTTAGGGGTTATTAGAATTACACTTACTCTTACCCCTTTGCTATATATTGCTCCATCGAAGTACATTTGCCACCCTTGGACTATAATTAGGGTTAGATTCTCATTTGGGAATTTGAACTCTAGTGAATCACCTTCTAGTGGATAGTTGACTTGGAATTTTGCAATTGCATACTCTTTTATGGTTTTCTATGTTATGTACTAGATGTCAAACTCTTAGAGCAGAAGAAGCCACTTATTCTTCCTACCAAAGATGGAGCTATCTTTGACACCATATACCTGATCCATCACTAGACCTGAATAAGAGATATCACGATCTCATGCCATTATCTTCTTAAAACCCTTTTTGTAAACATGCATGTTGATTTACCTTACCAAGATTATTAAGGGCTATGTCCTATTGAAAATTTGGTAGCATAACGACTAACTGGATGAAAAACCAAAATTTTAACTTGCAAAATCACACTTCTATAATAAACTTCATCATCATCACAACTCAATAGATCATTCTAATCCTCCGAAATACTCACATCAACATCATCAAACATAGTCATCACGTCATCAGATTCATGCATGCAATATATAAATTATACATTTCAATATATCCATAGTATAACCTATTTTAATATTTACAAGCCATAGTATAATAAGTCTACATAATTGGACCTAAACCCTCTATACATTAGTGTGCCTATATAATATTTATTACAAATGAAACCAAAAATATACCCAGTGAAGGGACTAGCTACTACACTGCTTGCTAAGGCTAGATTGCAAATCTACTATCTCCTACTTGTGCATCAAGAGACCGATGTGCTGAGTATACACACTATGTGGAGAATTTAATAAAACATGCATTATATTAGGCTCATATGCAGCATGCACTATGCAAATAAGTCATTTACACATAACTATTGCATCGTTATTTCATATTATTAATTACATACTAAGCTTACCTCATAGCCATATTAAGTCTAATTTACGACATTTTGATTTATAGTTAAATTAATTTATTAATGCCTTCTGTACTTTAATTC
Source organism: Hura crepitans (assembly GCA_948208565.1). Taxonomy (NCBI): domain Eukaryota; kingdom Viridiplantae; phylum Streptophyta; class Magnoliopsida; order Malpighiales; family Euphorbiaceae; genus Hura; species Hura crepitans. The sequence continues at coordinate 7,657 of CANXYI011048039.1, forward strand.
TATTTATATTATAATACAAAACCTGTAATCACACTTTAGATTATGGCATCCTTTTTTACTTTTTAAGCCTATACTCAAAAGATAGCACTTGTAAGGTTGGATGAGATGATCTAACTCATGCAATGGTCTATATTTTTGAGTTCGGTAGCTACACCTACCATCATCCACCCAATAATAGAGATCAGTTCTCAAGAACCTCCCAATACTAAAATGGCAAGGATAATCTTGTGGGAACTCCCAACATTAGGATAGTAGGGATCAACCCTAATAGACCTCCCAATATAGCAAAATAAATGGATAGAAGGGATCAACCCTAATGAACCTCCTAATACCTAAAGATAAGTGGATAGTAGGGATCAACCCTAGTGGACCTCCCAATATCCAAAGTGTACAGGGGTTCACATTTAGAACCTCGATGGCTACACTCGCCATACAACACAACAAGCAATGCTCCCTATGAATCAAAGCCACTAGTAGCTACTAACTCCCTAGTTAACTAGTCAACCTATCCAGTAGGAGGTCTAGCTATTATAGGCTAGTTTCAATTATCATTCATTGTTTACTCAATTTTGTCTTTCTACCATTTCTATTTTTTATTTTACCATTCAAGTTATGAACATAAGTTTATATATGCACATTTTGCTTGGCCATCATTTTAGCATTTCAAAACATGTTTAATCAATTTTTTATTTTATCATCTTTTGCATTCAATTATCATGCCACACATCATAATAATAGGTCTCACACATATTACTATAATTTCATACCTAGTTAAACCTAATTATGCTAGATGCTAATAACATTATTCTTATACTTTGCCATGCCATTCCATTGTGTTAACAACATGCACATACACTCTAGCTATTGTCAGTTTTTTATTCCATTTATAATTACCTCCCATAATTAAGCTTATCAAAGCATTAGCCTTAATTTAGCCCATGTACACACATTATGTAAATCTCAATGTACATCATCTAACGATTATACCTAAATGTGTGAACACCTTAATTCATTATAATTTTTCATACTAATCATCCTCACCACTTAATACTCACTTCATTTGCACATCACATACACTTAATCACACATGTACACACATGTAGCCCATGGCTACACCATTCGGCCATTCCATACTCATACACATGCGCATTATTCTTCAACTATTTCTCTATGCATTTATACTCATTTTCATTACCTCACCTCATGCGTACACTCACTATGCATAAACATATACATATACACATAATTTAACATTTCTATGGACCAGCACACATACTTGAAATAAGAAAATAAACAACATACAACACATTTTTCATTAAATACACTTAAGTGGACTCTAGTGCACTCTAATTACACTCTTCAAGGTTTATCTTTGCTTTTCTTTAACAATTCTCTCTCTTTAGTTACAAACATAATAGGTTTTAAACTTAGAAAATTTTACATATATCCAAACTGAAATCTAATTACATATCTATTATCTACACCTCAAATACTACCTAATAAAAATATAAAAGCTTAAAGAAAATCATTTACACATAAATTGGTCACTATTGACCAAGATGTAAAATCTCTCAAATTAGCTTTCTCTTAGCTTTTTCTCAGTATAATCATGTTCAAGAGACCGTAGAGGTAAAAATAGAGAGTTTACCTTGTGACAATGACTTCAATTTAATAGTAAGATGAAGAAAATGGAAGAGGAAGGGTGTATAGAAATGGTGTTGGCTAAGTGAGAGGGAGGGAGGAGAAAGATGATCTCATAAATATGCACACACCCACACATGCCATTAAGAGCTTAAACACCTTAAATTGCACCATGTGTTGATCTGATGGTGCATATTAATCCTTTTAAGTTTTAAGCTTCAAAAATGTGAATTAAATGTTCAAAGCCTCTAAAATTATTTCCTTTAATGCCAAAAATTAAAAAAAATTCTCAATTAAAGGACCCGTAAAATCTCGAGTCCAAAAGCCAAGGGAAACTCGATTAACTATTCACTCACATTTTAAAGAAATCCAGATAAAATACTAATCAACCTCAAAAAATTCTAATTTCACCACCATTAAACTCTTTGGAATTTTTAACCTTCAAGTCATGCAATTTTAGGGTCAATCTGAGTGCATCTTAACCATTTTCCAACTCAATGTAAACTTAAGGCACTATTTACTAGTTCTTATTATGAAAAATTTTATTGGTTCACTTGCTAGTGCTAATTACTTCATTTTTATCATTATTTTGCCCATCTGAGTATTATGACTAGTACTCTCCCCCAACCGCCTCAATGTGTGCAGGTTACTCAAAAGACATTATTCATGCCTCAGGATGTACTATTCATGAAACTAGGATTCTCATACATTACATGTCTAAAGATATCTTAAAGAATTGTTCTTTGATACTGCTTGTACTTTATATAATTGAAAATAATGCCTCAATTTCTTTGAAGCCCATACCATTGCTAAACAGATCTTTTCAACTTCCATATACTTAGCCTTATAAGGAATGAACTTCTTGCTAAAATAGTAAATTGCAAACTCAACCTCAAATTTATCCTCTTGTGCTACCATAGCTCCCACTGAGCTTTCTTTAATAGACAGATAGAGAATTAATGGCTTCCCATGTCTTGGTGATTACAAAATTGGTGGATTTATCATATATTCCTTGATGGTGTCAAAAGCCTTTTGATAGTCATCATTCCACCTGATTGGTTAGTTCTTTTTGAAAAGCTCAAAAATGGGCTCA